>JAOTOL010001531.1:1292500-1530258 GCA_034440575.1 Imbricaverruca yamaguchii | reverse complement strand
TGCAGTGAAACGCTATTGTCCTGAAAGATCGTGCTCCCTGTCCCAAACGACTGTGTTTTGTTATTGGGAGGGGAAACCCAGACATTATCTCCAGCGTATTGCCGTGCGAAACGCTGGTATTTTTGGAACGAGACGTGTGTTTTGGAAAACTTGCCACACATCGATATTTGGCAACGGTTTGACTAAGAGCTGGCCCAGACGGAACTGCTGGCGTGGCGATGTGAACTTCAGAAATATTGTACAGGATAGGAAAACTTGCAGAACGTGTTTCTGGTTATTAAACCAATAAAAATTGGTTCAGGTATTTAGCTACTTGCCATACGGGCTCCTCTGTTTGTTTCTAGAGCTGACAATGTTGCAAAAATAAATTTAACGCCCATGGCCTTTGCTCAAGCAGCCTAAGCGGTCTCCATTTTGCGAAATTCACAGCATCCTTTTGTAGTCCTTTTCTTCTTAATGAGCATCTTATATCAGGCCAAGGAACACTCATCAGCATGGGTTTCCAAGCGCTTCAGAGCAACTCAGTTGCTTCACTTCAAGCAAAACAATCATCTCACGCTACTATACCAAGCCGCATGGGCCAGAGCCAGGTAGGATGAAACGATAGCTTGCGAATTAATCTATTTATTTTGGTTAGGCTATTTGTGTCATTGTATTTGTTTATTCATAGAAGCGTTCATCAACATGCGATATAAAAACGCATACCCACACCCCATAGCCTACTACGCGACATACCTCACTACACCTGCTTCTAAGAATGAAAAATGCAAGTCAATTAAACGGTGGAATATTTTACATTTCATATGTGCCTATCCATGTCTCACGCGCCTTGCGGGCTTCATGTTTGCAGCTGGCCAGCAGTAGTAGGCGAGCGCAGTCGCGAAAAACGCCACGAGACACGGCGGAGCACTATGCAACAGTTGTGGACCACCAACTGGCTGCGTACCGAACTTCGGTTGGCAACGTTTAATTTCTATCCAGCTCCTTACCGTCGGCTCGTATTTCCTACCCCCGATTATAGCAGAATGCTGCACTTGCACAGGGTGGTTGTTGACCTGCAATCGATGTACGTATTGACACTGGCTGCTTGGGGCGTGCAGACATCTATTTTTGTCGGAACCGTAGTAGCTGGCGTTGCTGACAACTTGTCAGTTGAGCGGATGGTTTTGCACGACGCATGGTCAGCTGGGAATTGTGATGCCTGGTAGCGAAGTGTCGCCGCGAGTTTTGGATCGACGGCTAGAAGGGTTTAGGCTGATATTGTCGTGAAAAGTCGGTGGGATTCTATGCAATTTCTAGCATCCGATGATGGCTTTTCTGCTTATCAGATGGTCACATTTTAGCTGCTTGTAATTTTTGTTCATGCGACACAATTTTCCACACCATTCTTCGTGAGCTACAAATCTCAGCATTCATTTAACTCTTGAGACGTGCCCAGCATGCAATCTGGTAATGTCAATTTGAATTATTTTGTATTTTCATGCATATCAGAACGTGCATTACCAGGAGCGGACTAATTAATTGCTGAGCTGGTTGCCATGGTGAGAATCAGAGCTCACAGTTTATGTGACCATATTTTTTTTGTTAATGCATGATATGAAGAAATCTTACGTCTTCCCTTTGGCTTCCCGAAGGCCACTTCTGATGACTTCAGGCAACGATGACTTCAGGCCTCATGCGTTCGATGAAATCAGAGGATGATCAAGCTCAGGTCCCAACTCCCAGGTACACAAGTAATGTGGGCATGGAAAGCCACCGCGAATAACGAAATAATGAAGTAATTTTCATTCGTATTTGTATCTTGGTACTAAACACCGCGCTTTCACTGTGCGAACGAAGCGTTCACCAAGATGTCCACGCGTTCAAAAAGTTATCCACGCGTTCACCAAGTTTTTCACACTTTCACCAAGATGTCCACGCGTTGACCAAGTTGTCCAAAGCACGGTTTTGCACGCGCTTGCCAAGTTTTCCACACTTGCACTATGTCCTCTGAGCGGCCACCATGTTTTCTGACAATTTCTATCCTACTACTGTATCAGTCCTTGTCGGCCTTCACCACTGCTTTGCATTTATTTCCTTCTCTCCCTCCTTCTCTCTCTCTCTCTCTCTCTCTCTCTCTCTCTCTCTCTCTCTCTCTCTCTCTCTCTCTCTCTCTCTCTCTCTCTCTCTCTCTCTCTCTCTCTCTCTCTCTCTCTCTCTCTCTCTCTCTCTCTCTCTCTCTCTCTCTCTCTCTCTCTCTACACACACACACACACACACACACACACACACACACACACACACACACACACACACACACACACACACACACACACACACACACACACACACACACACACACACACACACACACACACACACACACACACACACACACACACACACACACACACACACACACACACACACACACACACACACACACACACACACACACACACACATATATATATATATATATATACACACACACACACACACACACACACACACACACACATATATATATATATATATATATCCTCGCTATCTATCCCTCTCTTTCACATATATATATATATATATATATATATATATATATATATATATATATATATATATATATATATATATATATATAAACACAACCACCTACATACACATGTTGACACGCACACGTCCTCAGTCACGATTTGCTTCGTCGCATTTCTAACCTGAGGCATGCTGTGGCTCTGTGCATTACAAAGTTCAGCTCGAGATGGCGGCATCGGACTGCGCCTCGTTGTTTACTGGAAACCGGCTCCGGCGAGCTGCAGAAAACATGCCGACGCTTGCGAGGCAGGCGGAAAGGCTAGCGGAGCCGGCCTACTCCACGCCGGCACCTGTCGGCACGCAGGCTGTGACGTTGGTCCCTGGCTGTGCGGAGGCGGCGCGGACCTCAGGCTGCCAGCTCCCCTCGCTCAGAAGGCAGCCACGCAGAGCTGGTCACCGCTGGTCAGAGCTGGTCACTGTAGAGCTGGCCACGGCTGGAGGCGACCTCAGCCAGCGGCTCGGCGACGCCGGTCAAGGTCGACGTGTGACCCTGCGCCTTGCTGGTGATGAGCGTGAAGGCTGGTCGCGACGGACTCCGTCGCCGCCGCCGCGCAAACGGGAAAGCATCGGCTGGCAGTCTCACGTCATCGTCACCGTCTCGTGACTCACAATTAATTTGGAGCATCACCCAAGTAGATAGACATGGCTGGCAACAATTGTTGTTTTGCTGTTGTACTGAAATTTACCTTTGTGCTTCCACGTGCGACTTGCGCTAGGCAGACATTTTCCTTTCAATTTGTCCTACAAGTCATGGGTGTAACCACTGGGGGGGGAGGGGGAATGTCCCTCCACAATTTCTGAAAAGTGGCGATTTGTCCCCCTCAATTTATTTTGTGTACCCCCAAGCCTGAGCTATCTGAGTATGATTGCAGAAAAACTATACTTATTCATTTATAAAGTGCAGCTATCTATGCAAGAGAATCACCGAGAATACTAGAAGCTGATACAGACAATCAACGGGCTTCCCAAACTACCTGTCGTCATAAAATATCCAAGAGGTAAATCACCAAACATTGGAATTTTGTGCTTCCAGGACGTTCTTAAAGACATAAAGACATAAAAGATTAGTGCAACTATGAGCCACAAGGGCCCTTCTTGGTTGCGCTCTGTACACTGAACCAGTTGCCCACCAAAACTGTCAATCAGCCCTCCCTGTAATACTGAAAAGCAAGCCCTATATTCTTATAATGATTGTCTATGCTGTTTTTAAAGATGTTCAATGTGCTGCTACTGACGATGTTTTCTGGCAGCTGGTTCCAGTGTTCCACTACCCTGTTGGTGAAGAAAGTTTGCCTTAACCTTGTTCTGCTGTGTTTAACTTTAATTTTGAATTTATGACCTCTAATTGCATCATTTCTGTTAAATTCAAACATTTCCCCAAGGTATCCCCTCTCCAGACCATTGACAAATTTAAAGACCTCGATGAGATCTCCTCTCAGCCTTCTATATCTAAGTGAAAACATATTCAATTTCTTCAATCTTTCCTCATATGCCAGGTTGCTTATGCCATTAACCATTTTTGTAGCCCTCTTTTGTACTCTCTCCAAAAGCCAACAATCTTTTTCATAGCTAGGAGACCAAGCTTGGATGCAGTATTCCAAATGTGGCCTGACGTATGCACAGTAAAGCTTCCTGATCACTTCCTCACTTCTGTATGATACATTCCTATTTATTGCCCCGAGCATTCTCAGTGCCTTCTTCCTGGCTTCCTTGGTCTGTTCTGATGCCCCCAGTTTTGTGTTTAGAATAACACCTAAATCCTTCTCCTGTTGAGTCACTGATAGCACTTGGCCACCCATCAAGTATGGAGCCTTCATATGCTGCTTACCTACATGCATGATTTTGCACTTATCAAAGTTAAATTTCATTTGCCATTCTTCGGACCACTTCACAAGTTCGTCTAAGTCTTTTTGCAGCGAGATATGCTCATCCTGACCTGTTATTGCCCTAAAGACCTTCAAATCATCCGCAAATTTCAAAACTTTACTGCTTAGGCCACTTTCAATGTTATTAACAAATATAATGAACAGTAATGGCCCTAGTACTGACCCCTGGGGGACTCCACTAAGAACATTTTGCCATGATGACTTTGTACCATTTAGCATCACTCTTTGCTGTCTATCTGAAAGCCACAACTCTATCCATTTTAAGATGCTACCTGCAATACCATGGGACTGAAGCTGTATCATTAACCGTTTATGGGGTACCTTGTCAAAGGCCTTACTAAAGTCAAGATATGCTACATCAACCTGATTTCCCTGATCAAATTGTTCTGTGGCGTAGTTCAAAAAGTCCAAGAGGTTTGTGAGACACGATCGTCCTTTTCTAAACCCATGTTGAGTATTTTGAATCAATCTGCTACCTTCCAGATAACTAACTATTCTATCCTTGATAATTGATTCGAGTACCTTGCATACTAGGGATGTGAGACTTATTGGCCTATAGTTTTCAACTTTCCCTCTTTCTCCTTTCTTGAAAATAGGAACTACATTTGCCCTTTTCCAATCGGTTGGAATTTCATTATGTGAAACTGATCTACAAAATATTATACTAAGTGGAAATGCCAGTTCCTTTTCAGTTTCCCGCAACACCCTAGCATAAATTTCATCAGGTCCTGCTGCCTTATTTTGCTTTATTTTCCTGATATGATTGTAAACAACATCACTATCAATGAAATCAACATCATTTGTCAGATCCCATGTCACTGAACTATGGTGTATGGTCGGCAGATTGGTCATATCTTCCAATGTAAACACTGATTTGAACTGCTTGCTCAGCTCCTCAACCATCTCACTATCCTCACCCAATGTAGTCCCGTTTACTTCCAGTGGACCAATTGTGCTAGAAACTTTACTCAGCTTGTAGAAACTAAAGAACTTTTTACTGTCCCCATTACAGTTTCTAGCTAAATCCAGTTCTTTTGCTCGCTTTGCTGCTCTGGTTTTTTGCTTCACAGTGTCTCTAGCTTTTCGATACGCCTTTAGATTAACGACATTTGAGGCTTCTTTAAAAACTCTAAATGCAGTTTTCTTAGCCTTAATTGCTTTTATCACGTCTGGTGTAAGCCATGCTGGCTTTCCTACCCTTCTTTTGCGTCTTTGCTTTTGGGGGACATGTCTAATCTGAGTTTCCTTCAAGTAAGATTTGAACTTTTCCCACATTTCACAGGCATTTAAATTGGAGAATTCTTCTTCCCATCTGATGGCACTTAAAGCCGCTCTCATGCCGTTAAAGTCTGCTCTGCTGAAATTTGGAACCTTTACCAAATTATCCTTGATAATTTCCCCTACATGTGCCTTGAATCTAACTATGTTATGGTCACTTTTTCCCAGAGTTTCGCCTACAGTCAAGTCTTGAACCAAGTCACTTAAATCCGAGAATACAAGGTCCAAGAATGAACCATGCCTGGTAGGTTCCGATACAAACTGGTGTAAGAACAGGTCCTCTTCAAGGCATTTCCTAAACATTTTGCATGATGGGGTGCCAACACCAGCATTTTCATAACCTTTTAGATTAAAGTCACCGAGAATAAGGCACTTCCTCTTAAAGTTTCTACTGATTTCCTCACAAATCACCTTGTCAAGCTCCAGTTGCTGAGAATGTGGCAGGGTTCCTGATCGGTAGAAAGCTCCTATCCTAAGAGTATTGCTGTTGCCTTTTCCCACAGTGACATCAAGCCAAATGGACTCCACAGACACATTTTTATCCCCACCTGCTACTTTTTGAGAACTGAATAAGCTATTCATATAGAGCATTACACCACCCCCTTTCATTGCTGGACCCCTATTGCACGAAAACATATTGTATCCCTGGATCTCATAGTCCTGTAAGTTATCTCCAAAATACCCTTCACTGACCCATGCCTCCGTAATGCAAACAAAATCCGGTTCCTCCTCAGCAACATAACACTTGAACTCATCAAATTTGGAACGGATACTCTGAGCATTAAACATCATACACTTAACGAATGCTCCATAACCACCTTTGGCTTTTTTATATTGAGGAGTTCTTTTATCACTAGATGAACTATAACTCTGTCCCCTTGAGTTGCTGCTGTCCCTATTTGCAGACTTTGAGGTTCTATTGCCTTGGCTGACACTATTGGAATATTCCTGAGTTGGCAATGCAATTTCATCCCTCCCCACCCCATTTCCTAGTTTCCCTGAAGGACATGCTCGTATACTTTGCCTAACACATGGACCCCCTTCTCAGAAAAGTGCAGGCCATCCCTCTGATAGAGGTCCCACGATGCATAAAACCTGCTCCACTCGTCTACAAATGTAAAACCTAGCTCATGGCAGAGCTTTCCTACCCTGGCGTTAGCTGCCAGTGCCCTAGAGCTCCACTCAGGGGAGGCTCTAGCCCTAGGCAAAATTCCTGTTATAATGACTCTATTGGTACCCTTCAGGGTGGCCAGAAGGGCCCTGTACTCCCGCAGAAGCTCCTCACTCCTAGTCTGACCTATGTTATTTACCCCTACATGCACTATGACTGTGTTAAACTGGTGATCACTGGTGACCTGTGCCACCGCAGGTACCAGGTCCTTCACCTTGGCACCAGGCCTGGTGATGCACCTCCTGTCCCTCCTACCTTTACAAAATACCCGCTCTAAATATCGCACACGAGAGTCTCCTATGACCAGCACTGACTCCTTACTACTGCTATCCTGGGGGCAGTCATCCAATGCCTGGAACATATTTGTTGTTACTATGCCTGCCCGCTGGGCCGGTTGGCTAGACTTCCTCCCGCTCCTACCACCTGCCACCTGCCACTCACTAACCTTTTCCTTAGGTTCGCGTCTCCAAATCCTCCACCCCCTGACCTCATGCCACTTCCCCTCCTGTGACCTACCAGAACTACCCCTCCTCTGTTCACTATTAAAACTCCCCTCCTGAGAGATCCCAGCCACCTCCACAGTAGGGGAAGCCTCAGCTACCTGGTGGCCTGCGACCACCTGGGCATATGATGTCCCTGCTACGGAGTGACCCCTTGTTGCTTTATCTTGCCTACCCTGTGCAACAAGGGCAGCCTTGAGATTGGAAACCTCTGCCTTAAGGGTCCTAATTTCTTCCTCTAGTGCCTGCATCCTGGTCGAAACCATCCTAAACGCTGCAGCTTATGCCTAGATTTAGATTCAAATTAACTCGCTAAACAACCGACAAAAAAGCTAACTATCATTCACTATAAATCGCTACCTCCTATACTGTCAGTTTATTATCTGAGTGCCTCAAGAAAAGCAGAAACTATTAAACAATTGTTTTTTTTTTTGTTTTTTTTGTTTGTTTTGTTTTGTTTTTTAAATTAAATAAATACACAAGATGTCTAATCTAATTTTCTTCAACACAAGTATGACTTATGGCTAGACAGAAAAATGAACAGTCACACAGCACTTATGAGTAACCCCAACTTACTGCTAATTAAATTATCTTAAACTTCAACACCAACACCAAGCACTACTAATTACACTATCTTAAACTTCAACACCAAACACACTATGCACACCAAAAAATAAATAAAGTATGTTAGGATAGTATGAATGTTGTCTAATGTACTTATGAAATCTACACACTTGTAATATCTCCTACTACAGAAATCGAAGCGTCGAGAACACGCCGAAAGCCACGCGGCCTCGCTTTGGCGCACACAAGATGGCGCCCTGCGGCGTCGCTAGGTTAATATAGTATAGTTTGCGTGCTACGAAAATGCTTATGAGATAAAAACTAATGAAATATAATCACAGAAGTAATTGCTAAACACCTATCCACAGCTTAGACTAGAGTACTGCCCTGTTCTGCAGCGACTTATCTGGAAACCTGGAGGTGCGGCGCACGTGCTTCCACCTTGACACCTGGCGGCAAACTCAAAATAACATGAACCTTGCCCATATTGTGCTTTAGCTTTGGTTGAGAATTGTGTTTTGTGAGGTAACAAAGTTGCATTATCGGAAAACTGTATACCTCTTAAGTTGCATTCCCATGCGTATATATCGATATATCTTGAACGTCGTACAAACCGGGACATGTCAAGGCCAAAGGTTTGATTGTGTTCTTCAATGACGTCGCTATGGCTTTAATTTGCAGAAAATGGATGTCATTCGACGTCGCTTGTTGTACAGTATCAGAAGGTTGATAATTCGAAATCATCTCAACTGGTCAAAATTCAAGCTAAGGAAAAATAAGGAGTGAAACGTGTTTATTTTTGTGGAACTATTCGCCCCAGAAATATGATTTTAACAATGGTGAATCTGAAACCCAGACGTTGAATATGAAGTGGCTGAAATCCAATTTTCTTTGGGGAGTAAGATTTGGCTACGCCTCTATCCTGTCCAAACTTACCGCGTCCCCGGTTTGTCCCCCCCCTCCACCCAAATTTAGAAACCGTGGCTACACCCATGCTACAAGTGACCTGACATAAACAAAATAGCGTCCGCTAAATCAATTTTCGACTTTTTGGCTCCTGGAAGTGCCACAACTACTACTTGGCACCAGTAATGTCATGCCTATGTGGAACGCTGCATCGTACTGTGCGAACCCGTCCTATAGCTGTAGCGACTGTGGAAAAACCAAATGATACGCAGGTTCCAGGTCGCGTCAGCGAAAATCCCACTGACTCACTATATATAGGAAAGCCGGTTTTATTGGGTTCAAATGATGACGGATGTATCGATTGACTTGCGGACGGAAATAGCGCTGTTACAAATTACAAATTGCCCTTACATACAAACAATAATTTCGATACAATGCCTATTATTGTATCGTAATAACAGGATTAGCACCATATACCATCAACACCATATAACAAAACGAACAAAGCGAGACTTCCATAAGGGCGAGCGACCATCATGATTGTACTGCGCACTAAATACAATATGAACCAGCTCGGAGCAGGACTGTGACGCGCGTGTCCTTCGGCAATATCCTGCCGCCTCGTGTGGCCCGGTCTGCGACTCGGCGGGAATATTCCGCGGCTTCGTGTGGCCCGGTCTGCGAATCTGCGGAAATATTCAGCCGCCTGGTGCGGCCCGGTCTGCGACTCTGCAGCGATATTCCTCCGCCTCGTACGGCCCGAGCTGAGCCTCTGCGGTGTTTTGTGCAAGCACGAAATGGGACAGGTCGGATCGACAGCCAGTTGGTTGTGGTGGCTTCGGGCGCCGGCGCAGGCGGCCGCCTCAGCCCGTCCCGTAAATCCGCGTCGATGCCGACGCAAGAAAGTGACGCAAGCGGTGCCGACACCGCCTTCAGAGGACGCCCGGGGGCCGCCGAGCACTGCTCCTGTGGCCCGGGTCTGATCAGGACGTCCTGAGGCTCGGTCCGGTCCGGATGTCCCGGTCCGGAGTTCTGGTCCGGATGTCCTGGTCCGGCTGGTTCGTAGTTCTGGTCCGAATGTCCTGGTCCTGTCCGGATGTCCCGGTCCGGAATTCTTGTCCGGATGTCCTGGTCCGGATGTCCTGGTCCGGATGTCCTGGTCCGGATGTCCTGGTCCGGATGTCCTGGTCCGGATGTCTTGGTCCAACCCGGATATACCTGTGCTGATATCCTCATCTGACCCGGATGTCCTGGTCCTGTCCGGATGACCCGATTCAAGTTCTGATCCGGATGTCTTGGTCCGGCTCGGATGTACTGGTCCGGATGTCCCGATCCGTAGTTCTGGTCCGGAGGTCCTGGTCCGGTGAAATGCCCTGATCCGGCCCGGATGCCCTGGTCCGGTCCGGATGTCCTAGTCTGGCTCAGATGTCCTGGCCCGACCCAGAGGTCCTGGTCCGGCCCGGGTGTTCTGGTCCGGTCCGGAAGTCCTAGTCTGGCTCAGATGTCCTGGTCCGGCCCAGATGTCCTGGTCTAACCCAGGTGTTCTGTTCCGGTGCGGAGGTCCTGGTCTGGCCCGGGTGTCCTGGTCTGGCCCAGATGTCCTGGTCCGGCCCAGATATCCTGGTCTGGCCCGGAGGCTCTGGTCTGGTTCGGTCTGATGTTCGGATCCGGTCCAGATGTCCTGGCCCGGTCCTGTCTGAATGTGCTGGCGCGATCCCGGTCCAGAGACCTTCCAGGAGCTTGTGTCCAGTGCCTTCGCTTCTGTCGCTGCAACAGCGGCCGGCCAGCGTCTCTGTGACTGAGGAGAGCAGTCCATACTACACAATCTTTACCGGGATAGCAGGGCGCTGTGGCCTCGTGGCCACTGTCTTTTGCGATTCAATCTAAGTAAATGGAGGCTCTTCGTCCCGGATGACCGGTCTGGCCAGCGGACATATCACACTGGCCGAAACAAGTGCTCTTCGGACTAAATTTCGCCGTCGTCGCGATGATTTTGTGACGCGGTGGGGTTATGGTCGGCGGTGTCTGGCGGAGTATCCAGTTTGGGACATGGGACATGGGAGGCATGGGACGTTGGATATGTGCATGGAACGTGGGACATGAGACGTTGAACATGATACATGAGATATGATACATGAGACGCGAAACATGAGACATGGGAGGTTGGATACGGGACATGGTACATGGGACATGTGACGTGAGACATGTGACGTGGAACATGGTACGTAATACATGGGATGTTTGACATGGGACATGAGACATGTGACATGGGACATGTGACATGTCTCATGGTGATGGTGTCCTACCCAGTGACGACGGGCTCAACAGTGGCCCATGTGAGGCCGATCCATGCCTCCAAGACGCATGATACTCGATACTGTTTTGCGCCAGAATCAGAAACGCAAGTTCCTGGCACAGAAACGGAAGTATCGGTAGTTTCGATCGCTGTCTTGTCGTGACTCAAAAACTGTCCTCAGTGTGAAAGCCATTGAAACATTGAGGAACTGAGCTACCGAGACACTGAGGAACTGAGCTACTTGTCTCACTGGCTGCGCCCCGAGTGTTCTGTCGCCTGGAACGTCACAGGCCTAGAGCCAGACAGATTAATCTCACCGATGCAGGCGAATACCGAGTTTCGAGGATGAATGGGTGAATTAATTTGGGTGTCGTCAAAGACACTGCGATAGCCGAGCCCGAAAGATCTGTCTCAGTCCGGTGGACCCGGATGGGGCGACACTGCAATGGTCCGCTCTCGCGCCGCGTCGCGAACCAACCTGCACTCAGCTGAATGCGATGCACATCGCTCAAGCGAGCTGTGTCGCAAAATGATGACAGGCGACACTGTCGTCAGCGTTGTCGATCTGTGTGGACCGGCTCCGGCCACCAGAATGGTCGCCTCCCCTCCTCCCCTCCCCCAGAATGATCGCTCGAATGAGCCCCAGCAATTCAGGGCCTTAGCGTGGGGCAGCGTCAGTGCTTTTTGCCGCCTGCTGCAGACTCGGTATCTCCAGTATTTATCTGAAATACCGGCTGGTGACGATTGGCCAGTGGTGCAGACAGCCAATTGGACAATAACAGATCACGGCAGCTTCGGCGCAGACAGTCGTTGCTATGTCGAGTCGACTCGCCGAGCTGCCACTGGCTCGGTGCGTTACGAGGAAAGTGCAGCGAGCTGGGCGAGCTGCGTGTGAGGGGCTGATCGCCGGCTGTTCGGTTATGTTCGGTTATGTTCGGTTATGTTCGGTTATGTTCGGTTATGTTCGGTTATGTTCGGTTATGTTCGGCTATGTTCGGTTATGTTCGGTTATGTTCGGTTATGTTCGGTTATGTTCGGCTATGTTCGGTTATGTTCGGTTATGTTCAGTTATGCTCGGTTATGTTCGGTTATGTTCGGTTATGTTCGGCTATGTTCGGTTATGCTCGGTTATGCTCGGTTATGTTCGGCTATGTTCCGTTATGTTCGGTTATGCTCGGTTATGTTCTGTTTTGTTCGGTTATGCTTGGCGACCGGCCAGATTGAAGTTGGGCATGTCTTGCTGTTGTCCGAAACTGTCAACTCTGGTCTGCAAAATACCCTCGGGCCGGTTGCACCGAGGATCACTGTTCGAGACTGCATGCTTTTGTATCTCAGTATGGATGAAGTTGTATAATCTGTGCAGTTATTATGGGTGGCTAGACATTATGTTAGTCAATATAATTTGATATTCCCATTGATGGTGCTTCCCTGTATTCTGATGTTTAAAGCCTGATCCCTATCGCGGTTTCAACTTCACGCCAATAGTCACATTGGCATCAGTGGATAACAATACTCGGTCAAGACGAACGTTCATCAGCTGTGTATCTCTTCGGATTAGGGGCGCATCGTCAGCGATGTATCTCACTTCAGCTGAAGGTGTACGCATATATGAAATATGTGATCAACCTGGGATCAGTTTTAGCGTCGTTGCGATTTAAATTAGGTCAAGCAAACCGTTTGTATTTTTGCCAATTTCCAGGCTGCATTGTCATGTCCATGTCCGACATGTCCATGACATGTCCGATGACGTGCAGCGTCTTTGTAGCTGTTCTAGCTAATAGTACTAATTAATATTACCAGTTACTAATAGTAACACAGCTGAAGAAGCCTCATGGATTAAATTTACTATTTTTTAGACCTTCCTTTCGATTAAAGTATTGTTTGAACAGCATGAGACTATAGCTAGTTTTCCAATTAATTATTAACATGAGTCTCAGAGAATGTCAACATCCGTTACCTGCAATCTGTGTTGAGCTTATCCTTCACACAAGGATGCCATATCGCTTCCTACACCACACGGTGGTGCCTGGCTGTGGGTCACCACACGGTGCTGCTTGGCTGTGGGTCACCACACGGTGCTACTTGGCTGTGGGTCACCACACGGTGCTGCTTGGCTGTGGGTCACCACACGGTGCTGCTTGGCTGTGGGTCACCACACGGTGGTGCCTGGCTGTGGGTCACCACACGGTGCTGCTTGGCTGTGGGTCACCACACGGTGCTACTTGGCTGTGGGTCACCACACGGTGGTGCCTGGCTGTGGGTCACCACACGGTGGTGCCTGGCTGTGGGTCACCACACGGTGGTGCCTGGCTGTGGGTCACCACACGGTGGTGCCTGGCTGTGGGTCACCACACGGTGGTGCCTGGCTGTGGGTCACCACACGGTGGTGCCTGGCTGTGGGTCACCACACGGTGCTGCTTGGCTGTGGGTCACCACACGGTGGTGCCTGGCTGTGGGTCACCACACGGTGGTGCCTGGCTGTGGGTCACCACACGGTGGTGCCTGGCTGTGGGTCACCACACGGTGGTGCCTGGCTGTGGGTCACCACACGGTGCTACTTGGCTGTCGGCTGGCCGGGTTGCCGACGGAGAGGCTGTCTGGAGCGACACCAACACCGTCTCCTCATCTCACTCGCCGGCCTGAGGTGCGGCATCGATGCACAATTCGCAGGCGCATCCAGTCTGCAACGGCGTCGGCGGCCGATGTTCCGAGCGCGGTGCTGGTGTTGGTGTTGCGCCGCTGACTTGTGCAGTGGACGGTGCTGTGCCGGGTTGTGCCGTGTCGGGCGAGCGTGACGAGTGGTGCTGCGGTGCCAGGCGGCACCAGGCGGCACCAGTGTGTCCGACCTGCTGACTGCCGAGCTGTGCCGCTGAGGGCCACTGAACTGGGTGGTGCTGGTGCGCCAGGTGGTGCCGGCCGGTGCGCCATGTGGTGCTGGTGCGCCAGATGGTGTTGGTGCGCCAGGTGGTGTCGGCACAGCGGGTGGTGCTGGTGCGCCAGGTGGTGTCGATACAGCGAGTGGTGCTGGTGCGCCAGGTGGTGCTGGTGCGCCATGTGGTGCTGGTGCGCCAGATGGTGTTGGTGCGCCAGGTGGTGTCGGTACAGCAGGTGGTGCTGGTGCGCCAGGTGGTGTCGGTGCAGCGGGTGGTGCTGGTGTGCCATGTGGTGCTGGTGCGCCAGATGGTGTTGGTGCGCCAGGTGGTGTCGGTACAGCAGGTGGTGCTGGTGCGCCAGGTGGTGTCGGTGCGCCAAGTGGTGCTGGTGCGCCAGATGGTGCTGGTACGCCAGGTGGTGTCTGTACAGCAGGTGGTTCTGATGCGCCAGATGGTGTTGGTGCGCAGGTGGTGCCGATACAGCAGGTGGTGCTGGTGCGCCAGGTGGTGCTGGTACGCCAGGTGGTGTTGGTGCGCCAAGTGGTGCTGGTGTGCCAGGTGGTGCTGGTACGCCAGGTGGTGTTGGTGCGCCAAGTGGTGCTGGTGTGACAGGTGGTGCTGGTACGCCAGGTGGTGTTGGTGCGCCATGTGGTGCTGGTGCGCCAGATGGTGTTGGTGCGCCAGGTGGTGTCGGTACAGCAGGTGGTGCTGGTGTGCCAGGTGGTGTCGATACAGCAGGTGGTGCTGGTGTGCCAGGTGGTGCTGGTGCGCCAGGTGGTGTTGGTGCGCCATGTGGTGCTGGTGCGCCAGGTGGTGCTGGTAAGCCAGGTGGTGTCGGTGCGCCATGTGGTGCTGGTGCGCCAGATGGTGTTGGTGCGCCAGGTGGTGTCGGTACAGCAGGTGGTGCTGGTGTGCCAGGTGGTGCTGGTGCGCCAGGTGGTGCTGGTACGCCAGGTGGTGCTGGTGCGCCAGGTGGTGCTGGTACGCCAGGTGGTGCTGGTACGCCAGGTGGTGCTGGTGCGCCAGGTGGTGCTGGTGCGTCAGGTGGTGCTGGTGCGCCAGGTGGTGCTGGTACGCCAGATGGTGTTGGTGCGCCAGGTGGTGCCGATACAGCGGGTGGTGCTGGTGTGCCAGGTGGTGCTGGTACGCCAGGTGGTGCTGGTACGCCAGGTGGTGCTGGTGCGCCAGGTGGTGCTGGTACGCCAGGTGGTGCTGATAAGCCAGGTGGTGTCGGTGCAGCGGGTGGTGTCGGTACAGCAGGTGGTGCTGGTACGCCAGGTGGTGCTGGTACGCCAGGTGGTGCTGGTGCGCCAGGTGGTGCTGGTACGCCAGGTGGTGCTGGTAAGTCAGGTGGTGTCGGTGCAGCGGGTGGTGTCGGTACAGCAGGTGGTGCTGGTACGCCAGGTGGTTCTGGTACGCCAGGTGGTGCTGGTGTGCCAGGTGGTGCTGGTACGCCAGGTGGTGCTGGTACGCCAGGTGGTGCTGGTACGCCAGGTGGTGCTGGTAAGCCAGGTGGTGTCGGTGCAACGGGTGGTGTCGCCGTGCCGGTGGGTGCCTGTGGAAGTCAGCCGGTGGCGATTCGTCGGGCAAAGTTTGTGCGTCGCCCACTCCGCACACCACTGGCAAAATGACTCGATCGTCAGGAATTAACGACTCGAAGCCGATCAATCGGGGAGAGCACAGTTTCCTCGAATGCTGTGTCAGCTGATTGGTGGCGCCCGGATGCGGACGATACACCGGGCGGTGGCCCGTTGTACCTGGACACCCGGCGGCGCTTCGTGGCACTGTTATATACTGACTTCTAAAGGGGCTCTAGTTTCCATTTTGTCAGCCTGGTAAGTACGCCGAACCACTGTCCCACACGGCCCGCTACCGGCGGCTGCCTGACGACCCGGTGACGTCACGACTTGCTGACGTCACGACCCGTGAGGACGTGTCTCATCTCGGGCGGTCCAGTCCGTGTTGGCTTATCGGCCGGCGAGCCGCCGGCAGAGCACCTCCGCAGCAGCGCAGCCAGTCTCCGGGGAGGGGGGAGGAGGAGGTGGACCTGATCGAGGCCCCTCTGCGGCAGCCAGTCTTCCAAGGGCTGCGGACGGCATCGTGGCCCCTCTGCAGCAACCAATCCTCCGGGGGAGGGGGGAGCGGACGGCATTGTGGCCCCTCTGCAGCGGCTGGTTGCCCGTGGGGCCGCTGACTGCATCGGGACGGCGTCTCCGCAGACTGCAAACGGCGGCTCTACAGACTGCAGACGGCGTCTCTACAGACTGCAGACGGCGCCTCTACAGACTGCAAACGGCGCCTCTACAGACTGCAGACGGCGCCTCTAAAGACTGCAGACGGCGCCTATATAGACTGCAGACGGCGCCTCTATAAACTGCAGACGGCGCCTCTACAGACTGCAGACGGCGCCTCTACAGACTGCAGACGGCGCCTCTACAGACTGCAGACGGCGCCTCTACAGACTGCAGACGGCGCCTCTACAGCCTACAGACGGCGCCTCTACAGACTGCAGACGGCGCCTCTACAGACTGCAGATCTCTACAGCCGCCGCCCAGCGACCTGCGGCGGGCGTCTCTGGCGGTGTTGTGGCCGGTCTCCGGAGAGACGAGATCTCACCGCTCTGTTGCCGAGCGGCTGGCGTGCGGCGGTCAGTCGCCGCCTTTCTCCGGCTTCGAAATTGGCGGTTGTCGGCCGGCCGTCGCTCTTCGCAAGAACTTCAGCTTATCGAATGCCAGAGAGAAAATCGTTGTCGAATTGCAGGTCCCGGTAGCCCACCGGGGCCTGCAGCCTTGCCACAATGTGACCTGGGCCGATTCCTGTCGTTCGGTGCCCGGTCTGAAGGTCAGAGAAAAAAATGACACCACGAAGTGGTCTGACGGTGACCAGAGAGTGAGCCTGCCCAGAATTATTGATAATCAACTTCTACATCGCTTAAATGGCTCGGGTATTATTGGGGCCGCATGGTGGCGCTGATATAGCAGAAATACGTCATCAGGGTGTACGTACAGAGTGGTCAGTGGTGTACATGACACCAATTTGTTGGTTTGGTTGCATGAGGGGACATGTTAAACAGATGATGTTGCGGCGACACACACCCCGCAGCTTTCGTAGATGGACACACCCTCCGCAAATCGACGGCTGACGAACTTTGCAATTTTCCACATGAAGCTAGACAGGACTCATTGCAAATATGGCGTCAAGCCGCCTAAATGGGCTTCCATTCCGGAAGTAACTGGGCACCTATTTCGTGGCGACACCTAGGGCGGTGGGGGACCAGGCCGAAGTGACGGACTGAAGGTTCACCGATGTGCCACTACATGTTCAGCGGTGCCTTCGCAGCAAGAGTCTCACCGCGCTGGCGTTCGTCTTAATCTGGACCGTCGTCGCCGTCTGAAGCGCAAGCTGCAAACGTTCCCAGGCATCAGGTGGAGCGGACAGTAACAACATACTGACGTTATCTTGGCGTGTCTGGCACACTCTGGTGCTAGTCGCACCGACAGCCCAGACAAAACTGCACGTAGTTATCCATTCACTGCGCATTCTACGTCAGACTACCTGTGCATTTGCTTCCAAATTTGTGCTAAAATGCTAACCGGAAACTGCTGTCCAATTGTTGAACTGTAATTAAACACGTGGGGCAGTATCTATCCAGATATGTTTCAGGTGGGTGCGAGGGGCGAATGTCTGCTTCATATTTCAGTACCTCGATTTTTGAGTAGAATGTTCTTCCTCTCCCTAAGCGTACACCGATGAGGTGCTCTCACCGTCCTGCTTGCTCGGTGTCGGTGGATCAATAGCAAATATCGTGGGGTTTCGTTCGTGGCTACACGTAAATGAATCCGGTGTTTGTAGATTTCAGAATATTTATGGATTCACGGTAGCTATGCTGGTGCTATGGATCCACGAAAGGTTTGTTCGTGGATCCATGACAGTGGTGACGATGTCCGCGATCCACTTAGCCGATGGTGGATCCATGCCAGCGCAGATAGTTATCTTGCATTCACGGATAGTTATCGTGGCCCTCATCTTGGGTGACGACTCCTCGTATTGCACACCGCGGCCCGTGTGAACATAATGGACCGTCATTTTCCGCAGCATGACCAACAGGTCTGACGACTTTCCGAGAGGCCCGCCTGATGAAGAAGGATGTTTTGTTTGTTTCCACATCACAAAATCCAACGCGACACTGGCACCACCCATCCCCCGTATCATTCATAATATACTGTATCAGAGTATCAGCCAAACACTACTAAGCCGAGGCGATCCTGGCGCATTTATCAATCCACCATTGCGATATCTCGTCCTTATTTCATAACCATCCGACCTTTACACAGATGAGCGCGATGAAATGAAGGAAAACGAGACGGGTGACTGGACGATATGGACGACGGCGCGCAACGCAACGATCGTAAATAAATTTAATTCACCGTTCCGTTCCCGGACTGCGCTCATTTAACCCAGCCGGGCTCGCCGACTATATAGGTCGGCGGATTCGGCTCCCTGGATGAATACTTTACTGAATACTGGCCGTTAAGCTAACGCGCCGTAGTAGCTGTATCAGTGTGGTCTGATTAATGATGTAGGTCGTCCGTGTCGGCTGCCAAAACGAGTCCGTCCTCAAGCTATGAATCATTACGTTGAAAGTGAATTAGCTGTGAATTCCCCCTCCGCTGCGCTGTAGTACAGTTTCGTCTGCCGGAAAGTGAGCTAGCTGTGAATTTCCCTCCGCTTACGTTGCGCTGTGGTGGAATTTCGTCCGCTAAAAAAAAACACTCTAAATCTCTGGCATGTTTTCGGGTGCGGAGTAAGCAACTAAGCAGACTAAGCAGCCCTTTTCAAGACGGACGGCGTGTGAAGGTGCGGATGCTAAGCAAGCTTCAACCGGGAGCATTTAAAGTTAAATGCGTGTTGATTGGTAGTATAAGTGGGTATGTATATTGACGATTGGTAGTATTAGCATACATGGGTATCGTCTTCACAAGTACCTCAATAGCAGCATTTCTCCTTGGAAAACTACGTTAAGAATTGTAAGATGTTCTGCTCGTTGATAACTGCCGATGACTTGAACACTTGAATATCCAGGGACCCCAGGGAGTGAAGTTTCCCTGATTTCTTGCCAATTCCAATTCACTGTGTCGAGTCTTTCAGTCAACATCGACAAACTTCAGCCAATGAACACATGCAATTTGATAACGACACCGATATAGTTCATTGGTCGTCTCAGCGGAGACGAAGCATTCACTGCTAATCAACGCAATGAGAACACAAATACTGAATACCTGCTGCTAGATCCTGAAGTTTAAACTCATGCATTGCTCGTAGAAACTGATCACTTTGCTAGCGAGCTGGAGGCAGAGATGGGAGTGGGGAGACTGTGCTCTCCCCGTGCCACATAGATGACGCCGTTTCCGACAGACAGAAACCTAGGTGAAAACATCTCGTTTTGTTTCGTCTCAGACATAGCCTGAGGTTAACACAGCACCGCACGTCTGCTGCAGAGGCGGGGAGATCCTGACAAGCTTCCTCGCTCAATTTTCACTTGCCGTACAGTGCCTTTCCTTGATATCTTTGTGAACATTCTCTTTAGTGAGGTTAAACCACTTCCAATAGAGTTCTTAGATCAGCACGTGACGAATTCAATTTTATGTGAGAAAAGATGATGCTTCGTTTTTTTAGAAGTAACTACGTCATCAGCTGACAGCCTTTCGAATGCTGATCTCACCACCACCGTTACGCAATTCCTTTCCGCCGGATTATGTTGTCTCCGGCCGTTCCAAGGAACTTTGATCATGTCGTCACACCTAGGCCTCTTTTTCATGTTTGATTTTCGTGCAAATTGCAGAGCTTGCCTGGTCGACAGAAGATTTCTTCTCAAACGAAAGAACAAGATTCAGAGAAGACACGATTGGTGTTTGTTGGGCGCTGACGGGGTACACAAATAACCTGAATGCTTTCGTACCCGAACGGCAGCTCCACTGGCAAGCCAAACACTGCACCTTCAATATCGCAGGGGACTATTGACCATTTGCCATTGGCTCAGGTGCAGAGTCTCAGCGTCCTCAGTGACCCAAGTTGAAGGCCTCAGCATCCCCAGTCGCTCAGGTGTAGGACAGCGCAAACACATCACATTAACTAAGCTCCCGTCCAATACATTCTTCTCATTGAATTACCTGGTATCAATATCCACTGATGAATGGCTGGCGGCATTAGCCGTGGCTTAGTTTCCAATTTCACCGAAGCACATGGTGCACATCTGATCTGACTGTGAGGCATTGCTGAATGCATGGACATTCGCATGGACTCCGTTTTATGACAATGTAGTTTGGCGTGGCCAACACCACGCTGCGCTCACTTCGCAGGGAAGCCGTGTGTGTGTGTGTGTGTGTGTGTGTGTGTGTGTGTGTGTGTGTGTGTGTGTGTGTGTGTGTGTGTGTGTGTGTGTGTGTGTGTGTGTGTGTGTGTGTGTGTGTGAGTGAATTTTGCCAGCCTGCCACCGTGTGGTGATATCGGCTGGTTCCGGTTGAAGGAGAACATGTGTTAGAAAGTGAGTAGCGTAGGGTAGGAGGATTAATCCGAGGTGGAGGTTTAGTAGAGTCGTCGAGCAGTGGTGAAGTAGCGTTGAGATGGTCTTGAAGAGTAGAGCTGAGGTAGTCCGGATCGATTGAAGATGTAGAGCTGGTGCAGTAGAGTTGTTTGAAAGCCGTAGGTGATGAAGTCGAGAAAGTGGGTTAGTCCGGTCGGTGCCACATTGGGGTATGGGGTGTAGTGAGGGGGGGGGTCGGGTCATCAACATATGTGAACATTGCAAGAACTTATTTTTCTGTTTTGTTTTTTGTTTTGATTTTTTTTGGTAGCGTCTCTTGTAGTTTTTTCCGTTTTCCTGGTTTTGTTCATTTTTTCTTTCGTTTTTTAGCATATCGTTTCTTCTTCTTTTTCCTTTTTTTCTTTCTTTCACAAATGTTCCATAATATGTGTAGTCTTGAGAAAGTGGAAGAGATGTTCGTGTAATGTTGGATGGTCGTCGTGGAAGAGCGTGGTGAGATTCAGTGGGATGTTGTTCGTTGTGCAGTAGTTTGTGATGTGTTGTCTTTGGTTGTTGTATTTGGTGCAGTACATGAGCATGTGTTTGACTGTGAGTGTGTGGCGGCAGGTAGTGCATTGTGGTCGTGGTTGATTGCGTAGGAGGTATGAGTGTGTGAGTGCTGTGTGTCCTATACGTAGTCGTGTTAGTGTCCGTTCTCTGAGTCTGGTGTTTTAGTTGATGGAGTGTCAGTATTCGTGTTTGGGGTGTGCTTCGTGTAGCTGTGTTGTTACTGTATCCCATGTTTGTTGTATGTGTTTTTTGATGGCCTGTCGTATTGTGGGGTAGTAGTCAGATTGTGAGTATGGATATTGTGTGATTTGTTTTAGTGTTGTGGCTATGTTTGCTTCTGTGTCTGCGTGTTCGTTGCTGTGTATGTTTGTGTGACTTGGGATCCAGAGAAGCGTTGGCCGTTGTGGTATAGTGAGTTGTTTGTGGATGTGTAGTATTTTGGGTATGGGAGGGTGTTTGTATTTGGTGTGGGGTGTTATGCTCTGTAATGCTGATTTTGCGTTTGTGGCTAGGATGTTGTGTTCCATTTTGGTGTTGTAGATGGTACAGTATGCCGAGAAAATTGCGAATAATTATGCTGTGTATGTGGATGCTGTGTCGTGCAGACGGCCACGTAGGATGACCTGCGGCGGTGCTGCATTGGGGTCCAGCACCGCCGCTGTGCCCGTCTGCTGTGGGTGTGATTTGGAGCCGTCTGTATATATGATGTTGTAGTTGGGGTACTGTGCCGTGAATTGTAGGAATGGTTGTTGTATTTCTGCGTGTGTGTATGTGTTTTTCGGTTTGTCAATGAAGAAGTGTGTGTTGGGTGTCGGCTGTTTCCCCATGCGATGGGTTGTGGGGGTGGTGTTGTCGTTGGGAGTGTTATGTCTAGTGTGTTGGCGTGTCTGTGTATGCGGCAGCCTATTGTGGTCGGTAGTCGTGAGGAATTCATGAGCTGGTGTCTGCGTGTTGTGCGGAGTTTTAGTGCCTGTGTGCATGGGTGTTGTTTCGTGAGTTGTGTTTTGTAGTGGTACCTAAGTAGTGCTTCTGTACGTCTGTGCTGTAGTTCTGGGAAGTGGTTGTATATGTGAAGAGCGTGAGAAAGTGAGATGGTGTAAGCTCCTGTGACTATTTGTGGGCATTGTCGTTGAATAGAATTTAGAATTTTGAGGTTTAATTTAGCTGCGTTTTCGAAGAGTGTAGTGAGGGATGTGAAAGTGGTATGGGTTGTTAAGTTTGAAGTGTGTTTATTGAATGCATAGTGCTATAGGATTTGTTTTTAGTGCATAATGTTTCAATTCAGGCCAGTGTCTGATAAGTCCGTGTGTGTTCCATTGTATGATTGTGTTCATTGTTTGTATGTGTTAGCGCGGGTGTGTGGGCGTTTAGGTGATGGTTGTTTTTTGGTTGCGCTCTTGGTTGGCCTGAGTGGCTGAGTAGGTGGTGGTGTCGCGTTTGGGGGAGGGGGTCGTGGTATCTGAGCTTTAACTGAGCACACTCGTGCGGCACACAGACACTCGCTCCACAGGTGGATTTCCGCAATGCCGTCCTCGGTATTACACTTGCTGCACTGGCAGCTACAGACTGCGTGCGGATTACATTGCTTGGCGATGATTGCCGCAGATATTAGTTGAGATCAAGTGGCACTCGGCATGCTGCATGTCGCAATGTATAATTCAGTGGCTGCAGTCGCCAGCAGTTGAAGTAAGTTGAGGTGTGAAATGGCAGTGCGAATGCATTAAAGAGGCTGAATAATGCATCTCACTTTGTCTCATGGCATCGTATCCCAGAGGAATTGACAGCGGAAGCGAAACTATGTTCCTGGCCGGAATAGTATGCCGTTGGAAAGCTTCGCTACATAACAACGTATCGCCTGAAGCCATTGCCCTACGTAGCATGGTATGGTGGAAAGTGCGAGCGGGCCGGAATCGCACAAGTTGGAACATGCCACTCTTGGAGCGGAGACTTGACGGTGTTCATTCCGGGACTCCAGCATACTTTGTTGGAAGCTTTTTTACCGTCTGACCTGCATTGTGGCACGCCCGCCAAGCCGCTAAAAACTAACTTATATAAGACTCGGCATATAGCCACGCTTGAACTAAAGCGGACGCGAACTTTCTTGGCTCTCTCAGATGAGACTGGCTTGGCAGCTTGCATCGATGACGTGAAAGTATAGGGGCTGGGTGCAGATGGTTCAGGGTGCGTGTTGTCTCTGATGCTGAGTCATTCAATGTGACCTGTTGTGGAATGACTCGAGATCAACTGATGCATCAGTGACTCGATGTCGGTTAGCGTAGCAGTGACTCGATGCCGCCCGCCGCGCCAGTGACCCGATGTCAACTGACGCCACGGTTGCTCGATATCAGCGGATGCGGCAGTGACTCGATGTGAGCCAACACGGCGGTGACAGTATCAGCAGCGTGTGCCGCTTCACCGACGGCTCCGTTTCGCTGTTGCTGTTGCCGCGTCACGGCTCGATTCAGCGGCCGCGGCTGGACCCGAACGCGGCCTCCAGCGCCGTTCGCCGGAGGGCGTGTCCCCAGGCGGCACGCGCCGCTCGTCCCAGCCGCCGGCGCGTTCGCCGGAGGGCGTGTCCCCAGGCGGCACGCGCCGCTCGTCCCAGCCGCCGGCGGCGTTCGCAAATCTTCCCGATGCGGCCGTTTCCGGCTCGAACGACGCGTAACTCTGCATGATGGGCGACGGCAGGTCGTCGCGGGCCCGCCGCGCAGCGTAGCGCCGACGACGCCGGCCGTTTGGAGTCTGCTACACAACTCGGCGGCGGGAACGGGCGCCTCATGCGACGGAGCAGGGCATGGGGCCCGGGGTGGGCGAGCCGTCACCCGTGGAACGGACGCCTCATGCGACGGAACCCGGTGTGAGACCCCGGGTGGGTGAGCCGTTACCCGTGGGACAGACGGCGGCGACGGAGACGGATGTGAGACCCCGGGTGGGCGAGCCGTCACCCGTGGGACAGACCGCGACGACGGAGACGGATGTGAGACCCCGGATGGGCGAGCCGTTACCCGTGGGATTGACCGCGGCGGCGGGAACGGACGCCTCGTGCGATGGAGCAGGGTGTGAGGCCCGGGGTGGGCGAGTCGTCACCCGTGGAATGGACCGCGGCGATGGAGCAGGGTGTGAGGCCCGGGGTGGGCGAGCCGTCACCCGTGGAACGGACCGCGGCGATGGAGCAGGGTGTGAGGCCCGAGGTGGGCGAGCCGTCACCTGTGGAACGAACCGCCGCATGAGCGATGAGCTTCGGCAACACCGGTGCCAGGAAGCACGAATGCACGAGGGAGGCACTTTCAGTTTGGTATATGTTCAAATGATTGCCACAGGTTACACCCTACTTGCTCAAATGCATGACACCCGAAGTGCAAACCACGATTACCGGCCATGCCAACCATCCAAATTGAGTGTGCTAGTCGATATTTATATCCATGCAGCAATGCGTAATCGTTCAAGGGTGAGTATTTACGTCTGTGGGCACGATTATGAGTATGGCCCTCGCTGTTGGTCGGCATAATGGATTGTGCAGAGTGTTGACAGACCATTACTCGACCAGACCAGCAATGCACTTTCCACCGACAGCTGAGGAGACAGATCGCATCCGAAGGCACTTTGATTCTTATGCGACCAACCATATCAGACGTATCTATCTGATTTGCAATGACTTAGGTCCTTTGAAAAAAAGAGAGCCACTCGGGTTTGAAATGCACATTTCATTTTTCTTAGATCTGAAGATGCAAAGCGACTGCAGCCCAGACAAAACCATGACAAGGCAAACACCTAAATCATGATAGCTGCTGGCAGGTGACGCTGCAGTGATTGTAGATATAACTTACCCGGCCGCAGTCTGGACTGATGAATGGTGGCAGCTCGAGAGACGAGCTGCCGACTTACAGTTGGCGGTTGATGGCCAGCGGAGCTTCTTCCATTCAGTAACTGCCGGAATCGACTTCCAGTTGCTATTTGTACGGCACGATGGACACGTTGAACAAATGCATCTGTCTGAATACGTTTAGGTATAATAGGTGGCCACGTCGAGATGGATGACCATGCTGTGCACGTGCAAGCACCGAGAAACTGCTGAATAATTTAGCTAGACGATGCTCGGGACTCAACTGAGACGTCTTCCGTTTTCGTTTGAATCAAGAGCTGAAGGAGACATTGCAACACGTGGATGAATTCGGACTCCGATAAAAAGTTATTATTATCATCTGGATTGCTTACGCCTGAGTGAGAGAGAAAGTCGGAGTTGATATAGTCCGTAAGCTACGCAGCAGTTGTCTTGTTGGAATCGCACTTCTGGCGTGAAATCAGTCATCGGTATTTGTTGCTACCCTTGGAGACCTGGCATTAGCGTTTCATCGTAAGCCTTGTGGTGTATATTTTTGAAGATGCGATACACAACCAACGATAACATTGCAGTCAAGCAGACGACTGAGACTGCGTACCACATCCATGCCCTTTGGCAATTGTGTCCCTGAGACTGCCTCAGTGTGTCATTTCATCTGTGACAAATATTCGTGAATCCTATATCTGAAGATACGTGTCAGTTCCTCCTGCATTATGTTGATTTTATGACACCAGTGCTCCCACTCCATACTTCACCTATCAAACAAAATTATCAGAAGGTGATTGATTTTAATCCAACCTGGTCAATTATGGGTAGCGGCACGTTCTGGGCCGATGAGATCTTACTTACTGCCTGATAGGCATGCCCGCGGCATACAGCTGCCTTTCGTGTACCGTGTCGACACAGGTGCGGGCTCAGTACCGTCGAAACACCGCCGACTGCACTGGATCACTGGATATGGTGCATTTCGGAGCGCTCAGCTCGCATAATGCGGGGTACGCGTAGCGTCACCATTAATCGCCCCGTTCAGACACAAAGCTAGGTTTTAATAATTCGCACGGCCAACGGCGCCCTGGCCACGCCTTCTTCTCGCCTGCCACTGTCAGGTGAGGGGTTCCAGCCTCACCTGTCGCTACACGTCGCCCGCAACTAAGCGGCGTGAGAGGTTGGCGACGCTACATGACTCAACGGTCGAGGTGTCGTGAAGCCAATATCCACCCCACCTGTCAGGTGAGGTGCAGAATTCCAGCAGAGCGCAGACAGACGCCGACAGGAGGTGAGCGGCCCCCTTAGTGCTCCAACACCTGGGTACCCTGTCGGCGCCATTGCTCGCCAACTCGCTCTGCAGGAGATCAGCCCGACTCTTCACTGTGAGACTTACCAGCTATGCAGAAGCCGAGCCTGAGGAGAGAGGATGGAGGCGCCGGTCGCGGTGAGACTGGCGCGATCTGAATGCTCGCGGTTCCCTGTTGGAAATCAGCGGCGCGTCGAAAATCCCATTTGTCTGCCCAGACGAACATGGCGGCCCACAGACTGCTGGATCTTCAAACACTGGCGACGCCAGCTGACTGTGACACCCGGGAAGGCCAGCTGACGCTGAACGCCGAAAACTGCCGACAGTGCTGAACTCTGGTCAGCGCTGTGGCACGTGCAGCGGTGACATTTCTTAACGACATACTCAGTCGTTTGATGTATGTGTCGCTCGGACTAGTAGACTAGTACTGGAAACTGGTGCGTGCGTAGAGTGGCAGCGCCGTGAAGCCTTGCATCCGCACTGTTTGATCCTCGTAGCCAGTGTGCCGAAGCTGCCGTTCCCCGAAGTGAGTGATAATTAATGTGCCCCAATTCAACATAGGACTCCTCGGCAAGGGATCTAGTTTCACCAATACCATCGTTTGCGGCGTCTTCTCACTCCGATCGAAAAACTTGTTGCTTTTGACATCATTTCAGCGATTGTACTCCTGCCCTCAGCAAGGCATTCATACAGCACGGCCAACAATTTTCAACATGAAATGCGGTTTTCAACATGAAAATGCGGCTGATGGAAGGCCTTAAGCTACGAAAGCTACGCCTCTCGCTGCTGTAATATAATTTCATTTGTTGTTAAAACTAGAAGCTGCCCGACATCCATTTCAATAAGATGATTGCTGCTCGATACTTACATCGAGCAGCAATCATCGTCCACTTTGCTGCATTTATTCTGCGGAAGATATTATGTTGCTCGTGCACGATGGCCTCCGGGAATACCATATAGCATGCGATATGGCAATGATATGGGTACATTGGCAAATTGATTACTTGGGCTTAAGGGCGCGCCGGCTACATGGCCACATGGTGTCAGGTCATATATAATTCAACCTACCATGGTGACAATGTAGCTGCAGGCGAGACGTGGCATGCTGAATGCGACTATCACTAGCATCTGTACAGGCTACGAGTAACACTATGATTGCAGTCAACTAAACAGCACGAGGGATAAATGATGGCTAGAGATTGAAAGAACGCATACACCCACGTCCTGCACTCGCGCTTGGGCGACCCCCCACCCTGTTGCGGCCGACCGTGACACGTGCGGCCGCTATTGTCTGTCGCTGGCACGTGGCCACCGGACAGTGCCGGCCGCCTACGGCGCGGCGGTGGTCCGGGTCGACACGACTTGTCCGGCCGGCCCGCGGGTGTCGGACAGGTGGTCCGCGCTGCTGTCCGATATCCGATGTCGGATGGTGTGGCGGTCCGGGTCGACACCGCCGTCGGCGATGGCGGGGCCGACCATCTCGCACCGCCTGGCGGCCATCGATCTCCGCCCACAGCACCGTCTGAATGCCGCCGCACCGCCGAATATTCGTCACGCAGCTGCCGTCGTGCGACGCCGCCCCCTCCCCTCCCCCTCCCGCTGCCGGACGCGAGTGGCCAGATCGCGCTAATTGGCCAGAGCCGAGCGTCGCTTCCGCGGCGGCCGGTGGCCGCTCGTTAGCGTGGCAGATAGTACACCCTGCCGAGCGCGCGCTGCAACATATTCTGCGGCACAGTTTCTGCCGGCGGCATGGCGTCGACCTCCGCTGCCCAGAGCTGCCCATCGCTGTCCGTGCTACAGTCGCTGCCCATAATCGTTCGTGCTACGAGCCGCTGCCCATCATTGTCCGTGCTACAAGACGTTACCCAGCACCATTCGTGCTACCAGTCACTATCCAGCACTGTCCGTGCTACCAATCGCTACTCATCACCGTCCGTGCTTTCAGTCGCTACTCATCACCGTTCGCGCTACCAGTCGCTACCCAACACCGTCCGTGCTACCAATCGCTGCCAATAATCGTCCGTGCTACCAGTCGCTACTCATCACCGTACTTGCTACCAGTCGCTGCCCATAATCATTCGTGCTACGAGTCGCTGCCCATCATCGTCCGTGCTACAAGACGTTACCCAGCACCATTCGTGCTACCAGTCGCTATCCAGCACTGTCCGTGCTACCAATCGCTACTCATCACCGTCCGTGCTTTCAGTCGCTACTCATCACCATCCGTGGTAACAGTCGCTACCCAACACCGTCCGTGCTACCAATCGTTGCCCATAATGGTCCGTGCTACCAGTCGCTACTCATCACCGTACTTGCTACCAGTCGCTGCCCATAATCATTCGTGCTACGAGTCGCTGCCCATCATCGTCCGTGCTACAAGACGTTACCCAGCACCATTCGTGCTACCAGTCGCTATCCAGCACTGTCCGTGCTACCAATCGCTACTCATCACCGTCCGTGCTTTCAGTCGCTACTCATCACCATCCGTGGTAACAGTCGCTACCCAACACCGTCCGTGCTACCAATCGTTGCCCATAATGGTCCGTGCTACCAGTCGCTACTCATCACCGTACGTGCTACCAGTCGCTGCCTATAATCGTCCATGCTACCGTTCGCTACCCAGCACTATCCGCAGCTGCTCGGTGCTGCCGGCGCTGTCCGATGCTACTCAGCTCTATACAGTACTACCAGTTGCTGCCCGGAGCCGCCCGAAGCTGCCGGACATTGTCCTGTGCTGCTCCGAGCTGCCGGACACTGTCCGGTGCCGCCACGAGCTGCCGGAGACTGTCCGGTGCTACCCCGAGCTGAAACTGATGTCCAGCGCGAGTTGGGCAGGACTCGGCAGTATGTCCTGATTGCGGAATTAAGGATAGTGCAACCACAAGGTAGGCGTGCGTCAAGGGAACATCTCCAAATTAAATCCACATCGACAAGGCAAAACAAAAATGTTTGAACAGAATCAGCTAATGCATTTCCTCACGCATTGTGGAACCTTATGGAATGAGCTCGAATTCTTTTCCTTGCAACATTGATACAATTATGATCAAGGAGGATGGTAAGGGAATGCGAGAGAAACATGCACGCGTTTGGGAATGTTTCGATAGAAACATAGCAAGAACATTGTCATGAACGTTGCAGCACTGTCTGTGCAGAGTCGTGTATTGCTCGCGTGTGATGCAGAGTATTGGAGCAGGTGAGTGGCCTTGGATCTGTTGAGAACTCAGAAAATTTCAGCCAGGTGGAATCGGGGCATATGTTTGTGAGAGTGTCAGCCTGGAGGAGGGTACGTGACTGTGAGAGGGTCAGCTCACCTGGAGGAGGGCACGTGTCTGTGAGAGGGTCAGCCCACCTGGAGAAGGGCGCGTGTCTGTGAGAGGGTCAGCCCACCTGTAGGAGGCAGCGTGTCTGTGAGAGGGTCAGCCCACCTGTAGGAGGCAGCGTGTCAGCCCACCTGTAGGAGGCAGCGTGTCTGAGGGTCAGCCCACCGAGGACTGTCTGTGAGAGGGTCAGCTCACCTGCAGGAGTGTACGTGTCCGTGAGAGGGTCAGCTCACCTGAAGAAGGGCGCGTGTCTGTGAGAGGGTCAGCTCACCTGGAGGAGGGTACGTGTCTGTGAGAGGGTCAGCTCACCTGGAGGAGGGCGCGTGTCTGTGAGAGGGTCAGCCCACCTGGAGGAGGGCACGTGTCTGTGAGAGGGTCAGCCCACCTGGAGAAGAGCGCGTGTCTGTGAGAGGGTCAGCCCACCTGGAGGAGGGCGCGTGTCTGTGAGAGGGTCAGCTCACCTGGAGGAGGGCACGTGTCTGTGAGAGGGTCAGCCCACCTGGAGGAGGGTACGTGTCTGTGAGAGGGTCAGCCCACCTGGAGGAGGGCGCGTGTCTGTGAGAGGGTCAGCCCACCTGGAGGAGGGCGTGTCTGTGAGAGGGTCAGCTCACCTGTAGGAGGGCGCGTGTCTGTGAGAGGGTCAGCCCACCTGTAGGAGGCAGCGTGTCTGTGAGAGGGTCAGCCCACCTGTAGGAGGAGCAGCGTGTCTGTGAGAGGGTCAGCTCACCTGGAGGAGGGCACGTGTCTGCGGGATGATTAGCCCCCTTGGAGCAGGACGCCGGTGACTGATCACTGTTGCTGTGCTGACTGCGTGGCGAGCGGCAGGATTTCGTCTTTGGGCCGTGGCTGTACTTGATCTCGGGGATCGATTTCGTCTTAATTGGTCTACGGTGTGCGTGCATTTACTATGCTTCTTCTCTTTCCCATCCTCTGGCGTCGCTCGCCCTTTTAATCGAGCTCCAACACACAGAGACACACATATGCATACACATACACACACACAAACACACGCACATACTCTGGTACACACTTGCAATCCCTGGTACGCATACTCACACGCGTACGCTCGTGCACACAAGCGCAAAACATACACAACCTCTCTGTCTCTTTCTTCCTCTCCCTCTCTATCTTCCAGTTGGGCGTCACGAGAGAGAGAGAGAGACACAGAGAGAGAGAGAGAGAGAGAGAGAGAGAGAGAGAGAGAGAGAGAGAGAGAGAGAGAGAGAGAGAGAGAGAGAGAGAGAGAGAGAGAGAGAGAGAGAGAGAGAGAGAGAGAGAGAGAGAGAGAGAGAGAGAGAGAGAGAGAGAGAGAGAGAGAGAGAGAGAGAGAGAGAGAGAGAGAGAGAGAGAGAGAGAGAGAGAGAGAGAAAGAGAAAGAAAAAGAGAAAGAGAAATAGAGAGAGAGAGAGAGGTGGCGATAGGAGAGAGAGGTTGATTTTGATCTTCTGGTTTTGTCGAACCAGCGCTAGAACGCGGGCACGACGTCGATAATCCCCACTCACACTGAAGGCTTTATGTTGCTATTTCTTTTTGTTTCTATGGTTACGTGGAAGGTGCAGCTTGGCGTAATCTGATCATCTCTCACCCTAAACTGTACGCTATAAAGAGAGTCTTTCGAATGCGAGCGCTAGACCAGTTGTAGGGTGGAACCAGTTAGATGCTGAACGATATCGATGGCATTGACATTTCGGCTGGAAATTCGTGGAGAGGGGTGGTGGGTGGGAGGTCGGAGGCTGCACTCAAGCATGTGGTATTGACCTAAGCATTTCCCTCTGGCGTCTACTCCTCTGAAAAGGCTTTTGGCTGACAAATCCGTGAGTGCGATGGGCACGTTCCAACCTCCTTGAATTGGCGTTTTTTCTGTTAGATGGGCGCCACTATTCCACGGGGGAGGGGCGGAGTACCCACGCACCCGCCCCTGTTCGTGGCACGTGACTTGACCACGCGACCCAGGTTGACCAGGTGCATTGAAATGGAAATATGATGGCTATCCAATGCTGTTTTTGCCACAGATCACCTGGTTTGATCCCAAGATGTTCGCAGAGGCGAAATGGTAATCCGCTAGATTTGGCAGCAGCGAATTATTAATCCGCCAAGACTTTCGCAGGTCGCACCGTACGCTGGACGGTGCCAGGTTCAGATGGAACATAGTTTCGGCAACACCTGATGTTTTTCCCACCGGACGGCGGCGCTGTGTCTGCATTGTTCATTTCGGGCCCACACGTCCACTTGCTGTCCGGAAGTTATTCAATATCGTCCGGCGTAAATCAGCCTCAAACCACAGTTTCGGCTAACGTTTCTGTGGCGAGAGCTACCGCGTCGACGCAGCTTATCGTGGAGCAAGCTGCTTTGCGAAGAGGCCGTGGCGGTGGATCTGCAAGGTAGATTGCTTTCGCGAAATGCCGGGCGCTATTTCGCACAATTTATCATCCAACTTAATACGTAATTACCGCGATGAATAGCTAGCCATTTCCCAGCATGCGATACACCAATTACTGGGTTTTCCCACCTTCTATTTGGTCGAAACCCAGCCGCCAGCTGCGTGCAACCAATTCTTGCAGCACCTTTTGCGTTGTGGAGGTAGAAAAGGGGCTCTAATTTGGTGAGACCACAGTTAGGATGCAATTTGTAAGACAATATCTTGAGCATGAATGGAGACGTACTAAAAAGATAGCAGCTGCACGAACGCAGTGCTGGAACTCAGAAAAGTACTTTCATTAGTTTCATTGGCCATGCTCCAGTAACAATATTACATATGACACCTTCGCGGCACACACATAACTGACAGACATCTGACGCACAACTGACACGTAGCTGACACACAGCTTACACGTAGTTAACACAGCTGACGCGTAACTGACACACAACTGACACACAACTGACACGTAACTGACACACAACTGACACACAACTGACGCGTAACTGACACGTAGCTAGCACACAACTGATACATAGCTGACAAACAGCTGACACGTACCCGACACACAACTGACACCACCGACACGTATTATATATATACACATATACATGTATATATATATATATATATATATATATATATATATATATACATAATTTTGCCACCTCATAGTATTTTTGGGATGTGAAAATTTTTCCTGGTTCCAGGGAGAGATAAATTAAAAAGGATTAGGTTGTGTTATGACGTCATACTTACGTCACCGTACAGGACACATTGCTAATCATAGATACATAGAACTCAGATTCGTGTTCAGGGACTAAGATAACCCTATAAACAAAGTTTATACGAAATATTACGAGGCGGGGTGTTATCGACCGGTTCAGTTGGCGTAAAATGATCCTGCTATTTTTTCTCGCAAGCTTTTGAATTGCATTCTTCAAACACATACAGAACAAATATTTTCGCCAGATCAATGTATTTCCATGCGTTACTTCTTCATCATTTGGAGCCGATTGTCACACACTTCTACGACGGTATAAATCCTTAGTTCCACAAATCATAGCATATAACTCAGTTGGTTATGCTAGTGCCAGTACCTCCGCTTTCAACATTTTGGACACAAGAAAAAAATGAATTTGTCTGCATAGCACTCGGTGCAATGGCTACTTCTCCCACAATTTCTTTAGAAGCTGATGTAGGAATTCCCCATTAGATATCCGTCACATGCAACAAGCACTTGGATACGCCTACAAAATCAAATTTCTTGAAAACCACCGCACGAAAGCTTCTTTGCAAGTTTTCCTAAATGCACACCACAATAGTTTAGGTCAAGCTAAAAAAGAACTTGCCCTCCCATAGCTTTATACGTCGAAACATTTCCTATGCAAATGCATTGCACTACTCCACACCTTCATCTTCCATCTTCCGCCAGCTCTTCTTCCACAAGTTACAGAAGAGCTGGTGACAGATGGCTGTACGGCACGTTTTCATCTGACCACGACTCCAAAATCACAGCTTTGTCCAGAATATGCCGAACACAGATTTCACCAGTTTCGTTCTCGTTAACTTCATGTTCCTTTTGTTTGCACCGACCGTTGTAAAACACCGGTTTCACGATAAATGCCACTGTTTTTGTCATTCACAAAAACAACATCGTTTACCAAACGGAACCACCATTTGCACAGCTGAACTACACCCCATCCTCATTGCCCTCCGTTTATCCGCAATCGTTCATTTTGCCACCACAAGTGAAATGTCGCCATCTTTTCCCACTCCAAGTGTGTTCCTCAATCACTTTCTTCACTTTCTTGTTGGCACCATTCCCATATTTCTATTTATGAAACACATCGCTGCATCTGATGGGCGTCAAGGTCCGCTTCCTGTGGGTGTCCAGTCACTATGGGATATCAGGAAACGAACAAGCCGACCAAGGCACGAAATAATAATTGCAGCTACCAAGGATCACAGAAGTTCCACAACATTTTGAAGGGATTAAATGAATGCAACAAAGCATTCGACATTTTTGGAACAGACAGTGGGCTCAGGCCACCAATCAAGCACAATTTCGATTCATCAAACCTGTTGTTGATTGATGAACTTCATCCTTACAAGCCAACCGGCACAAAGAATAAGGCACAGCGACTCCGCATAGGACATACTTTTCTCACACATCGATTTTTTTGCACTATTTCACCTAGGCCTTCATGTCCATCATGCAACACCCATTTTCCGGTTACACATCGTCTCCCTCGTTATCAGCAATATCATGACCCTCGAAAATCACTCACCGATTATTGCCGCTCACACAACATTCCTCGTTCTTTGTCCTTACTGTTGACGGACAATCATACTACTTCTCGTCAAACTATGTTGTATTTTTAGCAGTAAAACAACCCTGTTCCAAGATATGTACACTGAAGTATCCAACATTGCACTTTATATATCTCTCACAGCAAGAAATTGTCTTAGGAGGTCGTAGTTCCTAACTCAGCAAAACATAAACAAATGCACATCAAGTATGCTTCACACCTTTCGTTTTGTGTGTTCCTTTTGCAACGTACTTCAATCTTCTACAGCCAATCAGCGGCGTGTTTCCGGGTCTCCTCGGGAGGTCAGGAGGTCAGCAGGGGTGTATCAGGTGCCGATTGGTTGATTGAAGGTTGCAGTTGGTGAAAGTGGTAAAGCGGAAAGACTGCAACGCCCGGCTAGCTTCTTCAGAGATCACACCGCGCGGCTGAGACTGCCTGGTGTGGCTGAACGGTAGGCTGCCCCGCAGCACATGCCTGTCCTGCGTCACAGCCTATGTGTTGTGCAGTAGGCGGTAGCTACGGTGCAATCTGTCCTGAAGCCACGCTCACTTAAGGACTGTTCACACCTAGCGTAATTTCGACACAAAAAAGCCAGCGCAATGACGGACCAGGCATAATCCCGACGCACATGTTGAGACATGTTGCGACTTACAAACTGAAAAATATCGCAGCCGATGTGGCCCAAATCCGCCGAAGATCAGCAAATATGGCGATCGCAATTTATCCCGAGCAGTCTGTCGACCTTGCGTCAAGGCCGCTGGGGTGCCGAGAGGAAAAGTTGAGAAAGCCAACTTTGTCCGCTCGGAAATCGACAGCGTTTCGTAGGACTCGGCAGACAGCTGACGCAAGGCCGGCGCAATGGCAGACTCGGCAGACTCATTGGGCCCCATGCTAACTGTCCGCTAGCTTTGCGTTGATTCCGACAGTGCGTCGAGATTACGCTAGGCGTGAACAGTCCTTTAAGATGTGTGACCGACAGACAGACAGATACAGTCGCACTCATCAAAAGTGTACGTCGTAATAGCTAAATTGGGCTACCTGAGATGTCTGAGTAGTTCTTTGAAGCAGCATTCACAGGCGCGCGATTACTCATCGACTAAACGAAGTCTTAGCAATTATACTCACTCGCCGCCTATGAATTTGAATCGCACTCACACACGCTTTGCCGGATTGTACCTGATTTATTCACCAGTGCATTTCGATTATCGTCAGTCACTGGTTCAGTGAAACATAATTGCAGTGAAGCATCATTGTGTCGCGCATTTGCATTCATGTAGGCAACCAAAAAAAAATCACCGACTTAAAAACGACTTGTCATTACAGTTTCTTAGAGCTCTAGAATTGTCTGTACGCGATTGTGGAACTATTTTTGCTGAGTTTGATTGAAATGTATGTGAATGAAATCTTCCTGTTGCACTCTGGATTTCCCCTTTCCTTGCGTTGGCTGCGGCTCCTGTACAAGGAATGCATGTTCCTTGCAACCCTGACCAGTTACGGTGGCGAACGGGAATATTGGATCTAATCTTAACTTTGCCAACACGGCAACATTTTCCCTTCGCAGTATATGCCATTGTTCTATTGGAGTTAGCTTTATAATTGAGAGCATAAATCACAGCGGTTCAAAGTAATCTGTTGCGTGTCCAGGCGACATCAGAACTGAAACGCGGAAAGTTGTCTGCCAGCGGCACATCATAATTTACACTTTGCATACCATTTTCTCAGCGTCGCTCCATAGCCCGCTGTTTCAAGCCTCAGTCGTAGTCGCTCTCCATTCTCAGTGTTCTTGCCGTGCTTCCTACCAAGTTACTTGGATCATTTTCTCCCATAATTTCCATTGGTGTACAACTGACTGCTAGCAAGGCCGCAATGTATTGCAATGTCAACCATTAAACCTACAGCATATCAAATCAATACCGCCTTTCTGAACTGGTTTGCACAATGCACGTATAGAGTTAAGGACAAAATGTTCTCCTGGCAGCCTATGTCCGGATGAACAAAGAATGTCTCACACTGCATTAATATAACGAAAAGAAGGAGCATAATTTTATAATTCACTCGACAGTTATATTACGATTATGACAATCCATCCCTTTTTGAGGCATAAAACTGTCATACTCATCCTTCCGTAGTAATCACGTCACAGAGAAGACTGCTCTACTACGTTTGGCATATGAGGTGTACAAATCACGGTCGGGACGGCATCTCAGGTGATTATAAAAAACAAAACACGTGCAGTAAGTATGGTTCCTCAAGTGCAAATGATTATCCAGGAACAGACGAAGGCGACTTTAACATCGATTATTGCTACCAAAACCACCAATGTACCACAGCTCGCCACCGGTCAAAGAAATCTGCAACTGGCACAACTTTACCCGCTCTTGGGCAATTGGGCAATGTCCGTGGGTGAGGTCACCCGTTGAAAGCCTCTACACGAAGCACACCGGTGTCATCGACCAGTCGGACAATTTACGGTTATCGTACTCGGGTCCGGACTCACCATCTGTGACATCAGCGGCAAAATGGCGGCTTTCAGCGGGTCGTTATGCCGTTTCGGGGCGCCCCATGTTCGGCCCAGCCCGGCCTGCGCAGAATAGCAATGACGTCGCGTTCGCCACTCTGGCTACCGATCACTTTCATTCGTTCCATGTCGTCCGACAGCCACTTTTAATCCGTCCGAATAATTTTAAACTCCCATATTAGGGCGGGTGCGTGGTCTGCCAAGGCGGCAGGATTGATGACCAAAATGAGTGCGAATTAAATGAGATCCGATTTCAATTGCCAGTCCACAGAAATCAGCTATGATTTGAGCACTACTTTTTAGCCTGTATTTGGCTGTGGAGCAGTGAGGCTAAATACCACCTCGACTTTGGATTGTCTGCACCGCCCACTTAAAATTACATGCAACGCTGGAACTGGTCAAACAGCTTCGTTTTCTAATATTTGGTTCAGTTTTCGGACGTGAAATTGGGCGTGGAATTTTGCGGTTGCTGACAACAAGGAAACAGCGATTGCATTTTGCATGCCGGTTTAGTTGTCAGTGAGTATCACATGTAGTAACTACAATACAGGTTAGGTTACTTGTACCTGCGGTAACTACAAAGCAGGTTAGGTTATTGCTTCTCTCCAATACTCCCAGTTGCCAAATACAACGAATTTCGAAAACGTAGCACATGATTTATATGCTAGCTGTACGACAAACTTCAACTATGCAAAGTGTAAAAATGTGAGTGATGCTTAATTTTGCTAATAGAACGAGATCAGATTACTAGCATTGCGATGAATTGAGCCAAGAGTTCGCACTATATCCAGCGTCAGTTCTGATCCACACCATTGCGATGAAATGAGCCACAGTTTCGCATTATATCAAGCGTCAGTTCTGATCTACGTCATTGCGATGAATTGAGCGCCAAGGTTTCGCACTACATCCGGCGTCAGTTATGATCCATGTCATTGGAGGATCGCTGTCAGGAGCCACTGAATGAGCCTAGCTTGCAATGCATTGCCAAATGGGAAGTTAACAGATCAGCCGAACCACTGCGTCCACTGGGTTACAGCAAGAATATCACGCGGGATTGTATGGCCTTATTGAAAATCTATGGTTGAACTGGTCAAAAACGAGCCGGTTTTGTGTCATAAACTAGCTTAGTGAACACCTGAACAACTGGTAAGTAATTAGATAATTGTGCATCTGGTTACAGTACATGGAGTTGGTGGCAGGATATAGCCTTTTTTTGTCGACATATATCCATATATTCCTTACATTTTACTAATTAATTCTTGGTACTAATCCGGGCGTTGATTGAACAGCAAAGGATTGAAAATAATAGGCATACAATTATGCATTATGGTAAGCAAAGATGTCCTTCAAGAACAAACCGCAATCGGTATCGGCATTACTGGGCGAACCGGAGTGCAGTGACCGGGCTGTCGATGCTTTTCTCGTTTGCACGCATTGCCTGTATGCGAGTACGCTTGATACAGACGCTCGGTAGATCGGAGCTGCACTAAATAACATCACAACAGTCAGCCAATTACCTGCAGATGTTGTGCTGACTGTGTTCGACACTGGTCTGTGTTCGGCGCCGGTCTGTGTCCTGTGGTCTGTGGTTCTGTCCTGTGGTCTGGTCTGTGCTCGACACTGGTCTGTGTTCGGCGCCGGTCTGTGTCCTGTGATCTGTGGTCCTGTCCTGTGGTCTGGTCGGTACTCGACACTGGTCTGTATCCTGTGGTCTGTGGTCCTGTCCTGTGGTCTGGTCGGTACTCGGCGCCGGTCTGTGTCCTGTGGTCTGTGGTCCTGTCCTGTGGTCTGGTCTGTGCTCGGCGCCGGTCTGTGTCCTGTGGTCTGTGGTCCTGTCCTGTGGTCTGGTCGGTACTCGGCACCGGCCTGTGTCCTGTGATCTGTGGTCCTGTCCTGTGGTCTGGTCCGTATTCGGCGCAGGTCTGTGTCCTGTGGTCTGTAGTTCTGTCCTGTGGTCTGGTCTGTGCTCGGCGCCGGTCTGTGTCCTGTGGTCTGTGGTCCTGTCCTGTGGTCTGTGGTTCTGTCCTGTGGTCTGTGGTTCTGTCCTGTGGTCTGTGGTCTGCCTGTGGTCTGGTCGGTACTCGGCGCCTGGTCTGTGTCCTGTGGTCTGTGGTCCTGTCCTGTGGTCTGGTCGGTACTCGGCGCCGGTCTGTGTCCTGTGGTCTGTGGTCCTGTCCTGTGGTCTGGTCGGTACTCGGCGCCGGTCTGTGTCCTGTGGTCTGTGGTCCTGTCCTGTGGTCTGGTCGGTACTCGGCGCCGGTCTGTGTCCTGTGGTCTGTGGTCCTGTCCTGTGGTCTGGTCGGTACTCGGCGCCGGTCTGTGTCCTGTGGTCTGTGGTTCTGTCCTGTGGTCTGTGGTCCTGTCCTGTGGTCTGGTCGGTACTCGGCGCCGGTCTGTGTCCTGTGGTCTGTGGTTCTGTCCTGTGGTCTGGTCGGTACTCGGCGCCGGTCTGTGTCCTGTGGTCTGTGGTCCTGTCCTGTGGTCTGGTCGGTACTCGGCGCCGGCCTGTGTCCTGTGGTCTGTGGTCCTGTCCTGTGGTCTGGTCGGTACTCGGCGCTGGTCTGTGTCCTGTGGTCTGTGGTTCTGTCCTGTGGTCTGTGGTTCTGTCCTGTGGTCTGTGGTTCTGTTCTGTGGTCTGGTCGTGCGGGGTCTGTGTCCTGTGGTCTGTGGTCCTGTCCTGTGGTCTGGTCTGTGCTCGGCGCTGGTCTGTGTCCTGTGGTCTGTGGTCCTGTCCTGTGGTCTGGTCGGTACTCGGCGCCGGCCTGTGTCCTGTGGTCTGTGGTTCTGTCCTGTGGTCTGGTCGGTACTCGGCGCTGGTCTGTGTCCTGTGGTCTGTGGTTCTGTTCTGTGGTCTGGTCGGTACTCGGCGCCGGCCTGTGTCCTGTGGTCTGTGGTCCTGTCCTGTGGTCTGGTCGGTACTCGGCGCCGGTCTGTGTCCTGTGGTCTGTGGTCCTGTCCTGTGGTCTGGTCGGTACTCGGCGCCGGCCTGTGTCCTGTGGTCTGTGGTTCTGTCCTGTGGTCTGGTCTGTGCTCGACGCTGGTCTGTGACCCGCCGGCCTCCATGGACGTTCCCAAGACACCGAATGGAAAACGAGGCGAGGAAAGCTTCTCTTATAGTCTCGGGTGAAGTGAAAGTTGCTGGAAACTCGGACAAGTCATCGATGCAGTTGAAATACGTCATCGGTGGCGAGCGGAGACCGTGGCGAGGTGGATTCGTGACAAATTAGTAGGAAGCGAAAAGCATGCAGTTACTGCTACAAATGCACCAAATACAGCCCGGCATCATCAACAGTCTGTGCTGTGGCTCAGTAACTAACATCAGGCAGATCAACAGCCGTAAACTTGGCGAACCGGTCGCCGATCGGTTTCCACCTTGGCAGACTTCTGTCGGGCATGCACCGTGCACAGCGTACTGCGTGGTCCAGACCGAAGGACGCGCACCAGCGTTGCACGTGTGTTGAAGCAGCGTCAGTGCTCCCACGCATGTCGCGTGCTCAGCTGCCCCCGAATCAATGGGCAACTACCGTCGAACGGAACGTAATCCGCGCCAATCCGGCCCGCCTCGCGTTTCACACTGAAACACGCCTGCGATCTTAATTGGATTTGCTTATACGCCGGGGTCAATCATCGACCCAACAGCTGGCGTCAATGCCCGTGAAGTCGATGATCCAACTTCCCAGTCGATCGATGCAGGCTGATATTATGAAGTCTGAAATGAGACGGTAAGCGTGGAGGCAGCGGTCGCGAAAACGCGCCCTACCGCCTTCACATGCTTGCGTGATCTTTCATTAAAGATGTAATTCGAACAGGCCGAGTCAAGGTATTTTTCATCACGTTTGCTTTTGCACCTAGAATGGCACCGGGGGTTTTTGTGTCGGAGTTTCGAGTCGCCATCAGGAATTTCCAGAATTGTCCAGCAAAAAGCTACCTGCAATAGCATCAACTTGAACCTTGGCAGTTAGTGGAATGCTGTCCTGAGCTGAAGGGATACTTCCGGCACGAGCCTGTCTCGAGCTGACGTTAATCGTCTAGGTGCGGTCTGTTCTACTCCATATGGTGCTATATGGAACTTGATTTGACTTGATAAGATAAAGAACTTGATTTGATTTGATGAGAGACACGAAAGCAATCCCTTATGATTTATGTCATCTTTGACAATTTGTGAGACACATATGCAACACTTAAGTTCCAAAAATCGCATGAACTAGAAATTCAGAACACGAATTGAGAAACCCCAATCTCATCGGAAATGAACGCGCACCAGCGTACTGACGTACAAAGTTATCATTGGTTAGTCATTTTATAACCATATCTTATTTAGCGCCTAGATCGTCTATGATTTATATATATATATATATATATATATATATATATATATATATATATATATGTATTTGTATGTATATATATGTATATGTGTATACATATGTATATACATATATATATATATATGTATATATATATACCTTATATATATATTTACATACATATATATACCTTATACATTATATTCAACAGTTACAATAAAACGGAAAGCAAATGCGACGCGAACTCCAGCCGCGAACATCACTTTTTGGCTCGTACAGTGCTATGTTGAATGCTATGTCGAAATATCAGCATTATCGGAACCATAAATTGGATTCGAATATCTTCAGATGTGTTCCTGTAACACCTTTCACTATAATATTTCCACTACTCATTGCTACGGTACTAGCTGTAATATTACAAGCCCCTCCCGCTATTTTGAATGCTCTATTCCTGCTCAACACCGGACATCGCTTGACTCTTGCACCTGTTTGTCGACACGAGTCTGATCAGGACAGGAGGAAGGGGTAACGGCACTGTTTATTGTCTGTTCACTTATGAAGGCTTCGTTCAGCAGAAAAGTCGCACCGGCCACACCGTGACCGCAATGGCCTCGCGCCAGTACACCAGTCCGAGTCACTCGGGAGTCGTTAGAGTCACCCGGCACAGGAGTCGCCCGAGTCACTCGGTGCAAGAGCCTTCCGAGTCACTCATGAGCCGTCCGGGTCAAACTGGAGCCGTCCAAGTCACTCGAGAGCTGTCCGAGTCACTCGGGAGCTGTCCGACCCTGCGCCGCCTTCTGCAGCGCCTTCTGCAGCGCCAAAGGTCACTTGGAGTGCGGAGGCGGGCTGCCGGGGCCGTTAGCCAATCGCCAGCACATGGGTGCCGCTGGGGTGCGCGACCGTGCCAGTGAGGTGCGCACGCTGACCCGGGCCGGGACCTGTCTGACGGAGCTGCCCGATAGCGCGCCGCGGCCTGACCCGCCGCCCGCCGCCGGCCGTGCCGACAGATGGCGGCGGCGACCTGACGTCACACCCCGCACTGACGTCACACCCCGCACAAAGCGAGTCGTGACGTCACACCCAGCCCTGACGTCACACCCCGCACAAAGCGATTCGTGACTTTGCACCACGTCGTGACGTCACACCCCGCCATGAAGTCACACCTCGCCCTGACGCCACACCCCGCACAAGGCGAGTCGTGCCGGCGCGGCGGCTCGGGCCTCTGGCGACAGGTGACGTCATCGGCTCGAGGTTCTTGCGGCGGGTGATCTCATCAGCTAGAGGCTTGGATGTATTTCGGCTGTGAAGTACCGCTGAAGCAGCGTCCAAGCGGCTCGGCTATTTCGAGCTGAGCTGCGATAACGCTCGGACGACATTCAGAGCCAGTTCTGTCCTCGGGCGTTGCTGACGGTGGATACCATCATCGGCGGGAAGTTTCGGTGTGCATGACTCGGGACGAGAAAATTCAACACAGATTGCAAGAAGTTCTGTGAACTCTTAATTAAAGGCAAAACGTTGCCAAGATGATCTTCATTGAGCGACTCCCGTTCAATTCCTCTCAACTTGCATGCATTTCAGGACATTGAGGGCTCCCACGCTTGGTTTCAAGATACCCTATTTCTGTTAAAATCAGGGACGGCGCTTGGTACGCAAAAAAGTGGATAAACAACGTCGAATAAGCAGTTACACTTGAATATATCTACTCTGTATGTCTATCCTCTCTATGCCTATCTACATACCGTATATAAGGAATTATAAATATTTGACTCGGCTGCCAGTAGTTTGCGGTGAATGTCGAGGCTACACAAGAGATCACAAATTGGTTACACCGTAAGAGGAGGATGATCTAACCTAAGTAGGATATCTACTTCACGGATCATGGAGAATGTCACTACTGAAGCACAGATGTTAACGATATTATGTAATGAGAACTTCGGACAAGACACGTTGAACCACGATGCTCCATTATGATGTTAAGCTTAATATCGTGCAATATAGTTGGTGATGTGGTAGTGCCTCAAGTATTCATGTGTGTACTTTCATTCCCTCACAACCCCCTCGAGAAAACTACTGGACTTCCGTGATCGAGAGATCGGATGGGCCACAATAAAAAAGCCGAAGGGCTTAGATGGGCGAAAGCTCGGTAGAATAACATGTCTTCTTATCAAATAAACAATAACAGAGGCATCAAAACTGACGCCAGCGAGGGCACCCGCGACAAGAAGTAGATGAGCCCATTAAATAGCAAAACACGAGGGAAACACCAAAAAGGCGAATGCGCCAATATGCAAACACTGCTGAGGAAATTTGAGGAAGAAAGGTTTGGAACTGTGGGTAGCGTCGCCACGTCTGATGTCAGCACAAATGATCTACCAGGCAGCAGCACATCACACAAGTACACTCGTCTACTTAAAGTATAGCTTAATATATTCAGTAGATACAATATGCAATAGCCACATCATTTTATAAACCTATCAGCCGAACGTAGTTCCTAAAAAGCTACTTAGGTGACTTCTGTCATTCTTTTGATTACACTCATCTTCTATTCTAGTATGCAACAAATTGCATTCCCAACTTGTTACCTCCATGGGCACTGTGCATTAAAGCTGATCGAAAACTGGTAATCTATATTCTTCTTGTTGGAGATAAAAACAATGCACAACAACGTTTTTGTTGAATTTACGTTCTTTTTAGGAAGAAATGTGCCAGCTCAAAGAAAATGAAATTTTCGACAGAAATGTATGCGGCTAGGGTGTATTTGAAGCCACATGCATTGCGAAAGTGTATGTTGAGCCTGATGCTGTTGTCACGCTTGGGAAAATAATGATTACCTTTTGACGTTTGAAAGTCGCCCCTGGATAATCTTGCCACATGTCCAGTAGATGGCTGTTGTGATATGGCTGTGTTCTGCTCACTGCTTCCTCTCGTATGAATGTCACAAGAACACTTGTCATTGATAAATTATTTGACACCAATTTCTTCACAACTACTCCAATCTAGAATTTGATGATCATCAAAATACACCCAGGCCCCCGACGACGCTTACCCCAGTAGCGGGATGCCAGTTCTCCCAGTGTGCTACCATCACGCCCACGACTTTAATATTTAAATTAGCGTCCTTCCCTTTGCGACTGGGCTGGTCTAGCAAAGCCGCTTATTTCGCTCGCTCCTTTGAGATCGGCGGCAGCGTCCGTGGGACGGCGAATATTATGCGTATTTTCCACAGCCACCAACTCTGGCGAACAGCTCAAGCCACCAGCCCTAGCCGCTACTCCTGGCCACCAGATCTGGCGACCAGCTCAACCCACCAGCCCTAGCCGCTACTCCTGGCCACCAGCTCTGGCGACCAGCTCAAGCCACCAGCCCTAGCCGCTACTCCTGGCCACCAGATCTGGCACCAGCACCACCAGCCAGCGCCGCACCAGCGGCACCCCAAGCCACCACCAGCCGCTACTCCTAGCCAAGAGCTCTATCCACTAGATCTAACCACCATCTCTGGCACTAGATTTAGCTACTAGATCTAGCCACTAGCTCTAGCCACTAGCTCTAGCCACCAGTTCTGGCCACCAGCTCTAGCCACCGGGTTTAGCCACCAGTTCTAGCCACCAGCTCTAGCTACCAGGTTTAGGAACCAGATCTAGCCACAGTCGCTAGCCACCAGCTCCGGCCCCCAGCTCTAGCCGCCAGTTCTAGCCTGGCCACCAAATTTGTCCATTTATGTTGCAAAGTGGAGGGCGGAGAGGTTGAAGGAAAATATAGTCGTGTGCTAATTTGGCGTGTCCGAGGCGAAGACGTGCGAGCACCACCTCGCTCAGACGAGAGTTCATGGGAAGAGGGCCATTTGGGGAGTGTAGGCTTAATATTGTGTAAATGTGAGGTATGGTGTGACCAGAATTCCTGGGTATGCTTTATGAATAGGATAGTCACAAGGGATAGGAGGTCCCGTGGGTGGGGGAGGGGGGATAGCGGAGCACCCTCGTTCGTGGGAAGGTCGATTACCGCCCGGGCAAGATCCTCCAGTCGCTCGTTCCCCGGAGTAACCCTTGTGTCCGGGGATGCAGAGGAGGGTGAGCTGAAGGTGTGCATGATTGTCATGGTAGAAGTGTCGGCTAGCGTGGACTGTGGGCTGGGTGGTGTTGTGTATGGCCGCGAGGACGTCAATAGTGCAGATTGTAGCAGGGGTGATGATGTGTCGTGCAATGATGTGTTGCGTGCAAGTGAGTATGGCGACAGATGATGCCGTGTGTACCGAATTATGAAGTGTTGACTTAGTTTCAGCAGGGTCGGTCCCACCGCATCAGGCAGCACCCATACGATTATTGGTACGGGGGCCGCCAGTGTGTGGGTGTGTTGTGGGCGTGAATGTGTGTTGTGGGTGGGCCTCTTGATATTCAAAGAATTCCACTTGAACTTCGATGATTAGGGTATGGTTTTGTTGTGCCTAAATAGGTACTCGAGATTAGCGTTTTTTCATGTGCCAGAATGGGAGAAGGAGGGGGGGGGGTCGGGGTTACAATGGAAAAAAATCAGTGCGAGTGTGCGAAACTGGTTCAAGTGAATAGTAATGCTGCATTTATTTTTGTTGTCGGAGCGTCGAACAGTGGGGTTAGTCCAGGCGACATTGCAGATGTGATTCAGCTGCGTTGCTGTCCTGAAGTGATATCTAACGAGTTGTAGTGTTCTGCGGAACTGCAAGCCAGAGAGATTAGTCTCAACCCGGAGACTGTTGGTAGGTGTGGTGCGGTGTGCTCCGGTGATGAGGCGAAGTACATGGTTTTGTATGCATTCAAGTGAGGTAGCGTGTGAGGGGATATGATCGAATATAGACGCATTGTATTCCAGGATCCATGTATTCCATACATAGATAATATGGCGGCCGAGATAGAGTCCTTTGTCAAAGATATTTCCGAGTTATACAAAGGATGTTTGGAGTAGGACAATTTGATCGAGAGAGCGGAACGGTGTATGCGGTGAGATATATCTGGTAAGCCGAAAAAAGAACATTGTAACCGATTTAGTAGGAGAGACCTGTAGTTGCCAGAGGGAGCACCATTAATCAATGGGATTTGTAGCGAGTTATATAGAATTGTTTGCTGTATCTGCCGAGGGGTGGGTGCACCAAATGGCCAAATCATCGGGGTACAGATTATATTTTATACCGGGAGCAATCAGGGGAAGTTGGTCCAATGCGTCGTTGATCATGATAAGGAATAGGGTTGGAGATAGGATGCTGCCTTGCGGGACGCCTTGATCGAGAACTTGGGGCCGGGAATAGACGTTGCCATAACAGACAATGAAGGAACGATTGTCGAGAAGTCGGCGATATAAGTGGTCACTCTGCCCTTGATACCAATTCGGCGTAATTTAATTCCAAGGGCAGAACTTAACAAAGTTTGAAGTCCTTTGGTGAATATTAGAACTGCGGGGGTGTAAATCCGATCGCCTGACCATCGACTCGCCGCAACAAAAGTGTCACAGGCGTAGTGTGTGGCGCGTGGGCCGAATACGCCGCAGCTCGATTTGTCTGTTTGCGATGTCGTTGTGCTAAATGCGCTGGGTAATGATTGTAAATTATATTTTCCGTGATTCTCCTTTGGTAGCACTAGGCTACACCATCCTTTGCCACCATCCTCGCGCTCAACGACGAAGTCTTGAAAATTTTGCGCGTTTGACATCGTTGGCCCTGAGTATATTGATTTAGTTTCGCCAATTGTATGCTATATATATTTGTTTATTTATTTATTATTCAGATAATCTCCAATACACTTGAATTGGCGACCAAGCTGTTTGTTGCATTTACCAATGAATCGGTTGTTGGTTGCATTGCAATCACGACATTGCTATATTGTAGTGAGATAAGCCGAGTGATTACATACAATTATGGTGACTAGCCACCAGTTCCCTCATCTCCCCTCACCAGTTCCAATTAATTGCATTGGACATCTCGACCATAGTTTCCTCTGCTGTTTACTCGGACCGTGGGTGTAAAAATCGCACCCCGGTGCCGACCCGACCCGGACGCATCTGGCCCCGCAGATTAGCATCGGCCACCGGCGTGGGTGCGGTGCAGGAGCAGCGTGACAATGCGACGTGCGGCGCAGAAGCGTCACGCTCCGGGAATCAATCGCCGCGTGACGTCACGACGTGTTGACACGATCGCCGTATCGCCGTAAATAATGGTCGGCTCAAATTGTCGGCACGTGCCGTGCGTTCGGCGCCGTTCATGGCGTGATCAGAATTGCAAGCGAAGGAGGACGGCTGAAGTGGTGACTGGGGGATAAGAATTGCTACAAAGTCCTAGCACAAGACACGACAAGAAACAGTGCTGGAGGAACTGTCCCAAGGAGCAAGAGGAGGGTGCAGGGTAGGTAGGGTGCAAGAGGAATTTTGAAGTTGATTTCTTCCATGCAACGCCGGTCAGCGCTCAACTCGTCTCTATTTTTTTTTGGGGGGAGGCACTGCCCCCTTTGTCACATCGATTCCACACTCTCGTCAGGATGAATTACGCACATAGACGGAACTGGACGAAAACCAGTCGCGATATTTGGGCGCTCTTCGCGCGCCTATTTTGGGAAGTTCCGGGTCGATATTTATCGCGCACTGCAATGAGCTGCCAAATCTGGCCAGGGTGTGGACGCCGGTGCGTTCCCAACTAAAAATGAAGCTCCGACCTTGGTCGTAATTCTAGCTGACGTCACGCAAGTGGGGCGGGTAGGCTCCCCTGATCCGAGGCGGGGGGCTGCGCGGCCGTCTCTGCCGAGCCCCGGGGCGCCGTCGGCTGGCGCCCTCGCCGGCGGCGTCGCTGTGCTGCCGCTGGCTGGGTTTAGACTGCCAGGGAGCAGCCGTACATTGTCTGCAGAGTGCGAGTGATTTCGGAGCCGGAGTGGTGCCGGAGTGGTGCCGCAGTGGTGCCGGAGCTACAGTGATGCCGCAATAGTGCCGGGGCCGGAGTGGCGTCGGAGCCGGAGTGGTGCCGCAGTGGTGCCGGAGCTGCAGTGATGCCGGAGCCGGAGTGGTGTCGGAGTGGTGTCGGTGCCGCAGTGGTGCCGGAGTGGTGTCGGAGCCGCAGTGGTTCCGGAGCCGGAGTGGTGTCGGAGCCACAGTGGTGTCGGAGCCGGAGTGGTGTCGGAGCCGGAGTGGTGCCGCAGTGGTGCCGGAGCCGCAGTAGTGCCGGGGCCGGAGTGGTGCCGGAGTGGTTCCGGAGCCGGAGTGGTGTCGGAGTGGTGTCGGTGCCGCAGTGGTGCCGGAGTGGTGTCGGAGGGCAGACGTGCAGGGACAGCTTAGCCTCTCACCGGCTTAGCTAGTGCAGGGAATTCGAAGTGGGCGAAGATCCTCCGGCGGCTCTACCTGCGGCGCTGGGTGCGGCCTCCTCATGATGCGGTCTGGCATAACGCCTGCGGCGCTGGCTGCGGCGCTGGCTGCGGTGGACGATCGAGAATCCGACCAGTCGGCGGCAAGTGTCCAGAAGTTCGCATCAGACGGGGGCGGGGTGGGGGAGGGGGTGGGGTGTCGTCTGCTGGTGTCTGGTATACCGCCGGCAGGTGTCTGGTATACCGCTGGCAGGTGTCTGATATGCCGCCGGCAGGTGTCTGGTATAACGCCGGCAGGTGTCTGGTATAACGCTGGCAGATGTCTGGTATACCGCCGGCAGGTGTTTGGCATACCGCCGGCAGGTGTCTGATATGCCGCCGGCAGGTGTCTGGCATAACGCCGGCAGGTGTCTGGTATAAAGCCGGCAGGTGTCTGGCATAACGCCGGCAGATGTCTGGTATACCACCGGCAGGTGTCTGGTATACCGCTGGCAGGTGTCTGATATGCCGCCGGCAGGTATCTGGTATACCGCCGGCAGGTATTTGGTATAACGCCGGCAGGTATCTGATGCACTGTGTGATGCTGCATCTGGTATATGTGGTACACTATACGGTCACTGCGACCGAAGCCGATTTGAAGCGGACAGAGTGCAGTGCAATAAACTGCACCGGGGCCAGCTGAACAATTTCTGGACGAACTGTTCTTTGAGTGGCGGGGGCAACGGCGTGCTTTATGATGTGATTGGTAGCGGGTGTCATTACCAATATGCTTCGAATTTCTCTTCACGGGTAATGCAGCTTAGGTCACCATATCACAATAATGATATATAATTCAAGAAGCGTGCGCGGAACGATCCAATATTCTGTGCGAATGGACTCGGAAAAAAGACTATCAAGAGATGTGTGTGTGTGTGTGTGTGCCTGAGCGTGCCTCAATCTGGTCGGATCCCAGTGTTTACCGAACGACACATCAGCACTCCGTATACCACACGGTGTTCACGTGCAGCAGCCGGAGATCCAGGCTTCGCCGGCGCGATGGCCACACGTGACGTCATAACTGCCGACGGACGGCACGGTTGGTATGCCGCACATGGCGCCACCGCACCACCACAGGGCAGCGCTCCGGCACTGCCACCAGCAGGCCCGCACAGGTCGCGGCCGCCCACACAGGTCGCACATGACGCCACCGCACCACCACAGGGCAGCGCTCCGGCACTGCCACCAGCAGCCCGCACAGGTCACGGCCGCCCACACAGGTCGCACATACGCCACCGCACCACCACAGGGCAGCGCTCCGGCACTGCCACCAGCAGGCCCGCACAGGTCGCGGCCGCCCACACAGGTCGCACATGACGCCACCGCACCACCACAGGGCAGCGCTCCGTCACTGCCACCGGCCGGGGCCGTGTCCAGTGGCTGCCACCAGCAGGCTCACACAGGTCGCGGCCGGCCCAGCAGCGCTCCGTCACTGCCACCGGCCGGGGCCTTATCCAGTGTCAGCCACGAGCCGCCCCCTCCCCTCCCCCATCGCGGCCGGTCCAGCAGCGCTCCGTCACTGCCACCGGCCCGGCCGGCGCCCGACGGCTGCCACCAGCAGGTTCACACAGGACGCGCTGGCCCACACAGGTCGCGCTGGCCCACACAGGTCGCGCTGGCCCACACAGGACGCGCTGGCCCACACAGGACGCGCTGGCCCACACAGGACGCGCTGGCCCACACAGGTCGCGCTGGCCCACACAGGACGCGCTGGCCCACACAGGTCGCGCTGGCCCACACAGGTCGCGCTGGCCCACACAGGACGCGCTGGCCCACACAGGTCGCGCTGGCCCACACAGGACGCGCTGGCCCACACAGGACGCGCTGGCCCACACAGGTCGCGCTGGCCCACACAGGACGCGCTGGCCCGCACAGGTCGCGCTGGCCCACACAGGACGCGCTGGCCCACACAGGTCGCGCTGGCCCACACAGGTCGCGCTGGCCCACACAGGTCGCGCTGGCCCACACAGGACGCGCTGGCCCACACAGGTCGCGCTGGCCCACACAGGACGCGCTGGCCCACACAGGTCGCGCTGGCCCACACAGGTCGCGCTGGCCCACACAGGACGCGCTGGCCCACACAGGACGCGCTGGCCCACACAGCCACACAGGTCGCGGCCGGCCACACAGGACGCGCTGGCCCACACAGGACGCGCTGGCCCACACAGGTCGCGCTGGCCCACACAGGACGCGCTGGCCCACACAGGTCGCGCTGGCCCACACAGGTCGCGGCCGGCCACACAGGACGCGCTGGCCCACACAGATCGCGCTGGCCCACACAGGACGCGGCCCGCCACACAGGACGCGGCCGGCCACACAGGACGCGCTGGCCCACACAGGTCGCGCTGGCCCACACAGGTCGCGGCCCGCCACACAGGACGCGCTGGCCCACAGAGGACGCGGCCGGCCCAGCTCCCGATAGCTGGGCCGCCGTTCGCTCCGTCACTGCCACCGGCCCGGCCCACGCCCGACGGCTGTCACGCGCCGGCACTAATTGGGCCGGCGCGTGGCTCGTCCGACGGCCGGCTGGACAAATTAGCGCCGGCTATGTGTGACGGCCGGCCGTGACACTGAGTCGTCATATTCCGGCATTCCAACATTCCACATTTCGTGCTCCAACAGCATGGCGATGCGGCCAGCCTTCCGGTCGGTGACCGGAAGGCTGGCCAACCTGGATCTGGTTTAATGTGACTCATAGCTTGTTAAGGATATTGTGGTCGAAATTCACCGATTTTGTCCCAAAATACCCGGGATTTCCTGAGAATGGATAGCCTGCAGTTGTGCATGGTCTGCGCTGCGCTGCTCCGACTCCCACAATGTGTATACGAGAGTGACGATGGCTAATGTGATACCAGAGTGACGATCTGTCAGGTACGGTCCCATTTTTCGTGCATTTTCATTTGACTAAGTCGAAACATGAAACGCTGTGGCATGCATTAGCACATTACTACATTAACAAATCCATTTATTCCACTAGCGTACGTTAATGTTGGCATATTTAGCATGACATATTAGCATACACAAATGCGCATACATTGGTGCATTAACGTATCCAGTCGTCCATCGCCGACTGCACCTGTTTTTTTACGACGTATCCTAATGTTGGGTCACATAGCGTCGCCAACCTCTCACGTCGGTTGGTCGCGCGTGGACTCGGCAGCCCCGCCAGTTGCGGGGTCAGTCGTCGATCACCACGAAAGTGGTTTGCGACAAAGCCACACACCCATGATGGACGTAAACTGACCGAACTTTCAGCGGTCCACCGTCGTGTCACAGACCAGGTGCGACCCCGCTCGATGGCCCGTCATCTCGTGGATGCATGGATCGCCGGTATCGATCCGTGAATCAATGCCGGCCATCCCGGCGCACCCCCCCGCGATATAGTGGCCGGCGGGCTGTCCGGCGCACCCATCCCTGTATGGCCCGATATAGTGGCCGTCCCGTCCAGCGCACCCGCCCCTGTGTGGCCCGATATAGTGGCCGTCCCGTCCAGCGCACCCACCCCTGTGGGGCCCGATATAGTGGCCGGCAGGCTGTCCACCACCCCCCCCTGGGCCCAATATAGGGCCGTCCCGTCCAGCGCACCCACCCCTGTGCGGCCCGATATAGTGGCCGGCAGGCTGTCCACCCACCCCTGTGCGGCCCAATATAGTGGCCGTCCCGTCCAGCGCACCCACCCCTGTGTGGCCTGATATAGTGGCCGGCAGGCTGTCCACCCACCCCCAATATAGTGGCCGGCCCGTCCAGCCACCCACCTATAGTGGCCGGCAGGCTGTCCACCCACCCCTGTGTGGCCCGATATAGTGGCCGGCAGGCTGTCCACCCACCCCTGTGTGGCCCGATATAGTGGCCGTCCCGTCCAGCGCACCCACCCCTGTGTGGTCCGATATAGTGGCCGTCCCGCCCAGCGCACCCACCCCTGTGTGGCCTGATATAGTGGCCGGCAGGCTGTCCACCCACCCCTGTGTGGCCCGATATAGTGGCCGTCCCATCCAGCGCACCCACCCCTGTGTGGCCCGATATAGTGGCCGCCGTCCAGCGCACCCACCCCTGTGTGGCCCGATATAGTGGCCGGCAGGCTGTCCACCCACCCCTGTGCGGCCCGATATAGTGGCCCCGTCCACCCACCCCTGTGTGGCCCGATATAGTGGCCGTCCCGTCCAGCGCACCCACCCCTGTGTGGCCTGATATAGTGGCCGGCAGGCTGTCCACCCACCCCTGTGTGGCCCGATATAGTGGCCGGCAGGCTGTCCACCCACCTCTGTGTGGCCCGATATAGTGGCCGTCCCGTCCAGCGCACCCACCCCTGTGTGGCCTGATATAGTGGCCGGCAGGCTGTCCGGCGCACCCACCTCTGTGTGGCCCGATATAGTGGCCGTCCCGTCCAGCGCACCCACCCCTGTGTGGCCTGATATAGTGGATATAGTGGCCGTCCCGTCCAGCGCACCCACCCCTATGTGGCCCGATATAGTGGCCGGCAGGCTGTACGTAGCGCCTAACGGATGCTCCTACCACGAGTCGACCGGGCCACCGCATTGGACCCCGTTGACTCCATCGGCCGGTAAAGCCGGCCATCTGTCGCCCGAGGCCGGCGGCGGGTCAAATTGTCACGATTGGCTGCCGATAAGGACGTGCTGGACATGATCGACATGGCTGGCCGAGCTTGTGTCAGCGGTCGCTCTGTAAGCCGCCAGCTTTATACCACTGGCCTTGATCCATATCGGTCAGGAAGGGGCATACTCACTGCAATGTTCGACTGCTGTTATCTTCCAAGTTCAGCTAGTTGTTGCCGGGCCGGGTGAAATGACACGCCTGTTGAGAAGGCGGAATCCATGCGGCACTTGTGCACTTGTTCTGTTTGTTTTGTTAAAGTAGGCACTTCGGCCTCCGCAGGCATCTTGTGCCGTGGCAAATTGAACAATGCATTAGGTGGTGGAAGTCATTTTATAATTTCTGGAACAAGTTGGTTTGTCGGAAAAAAAACAACTTAAAAGTAGTTTGATGAGAAATGGATGTTCGTCTCCCAACAGTGTGGGCAAAGAAAAAGGAATTCTGTGAGCTCTGAGCTTTCAGTCGACCATGGACCAAGTCGGGTCGATTCATTCTGTCGTAGAATATCAGTGGTAAGCATATCAGTGGTAACTATGCTGTGTAGTTGACGTGGCATGATCTTTTCCAAACCCATTTTCTTATCTTTCAAGGCGAGGGACTTTGATTAAGATTGTATACAATTTGGTCTTCTGTTAAAAGCATGCATGTAAAAGGAAACTTCTGGCTTATCCATTGATGATACCGAAATTGTGTAGGATGCTTTATGCATTTTCGTTCCAGTTGGTGAATAAAGAAAGAAAAATCAGTGTTTTTATTGACCACGTCAAGCAAAAGTAGAGCTACCACGAACGTATTCCTGAGTCACGTACGTACGTCGGCATGTTTGATATAACCATCGGGTAATGCATGCCACGCTCTCTCTCTCTCACTCTCTCTTTCAATCATTTTTGTGCGAAGTCCAACCATTCCGATTTTAGACAGAAAGACAAAGATATAAAGGATCAGTTCAACTATGAGCCACAAGGGCCCTTCTTGGTTGCACTATGGACACTCAACCAGTTGCCCACCAAATCCGTCGATCAGCCCTCCCTGTAATACTGAAAAGCAAGCCCTCTATTCTTTAATGATTGTCTATGCTGTTTTTAAAGACGTTTAATGTGCTACTACTTACAATGGTTTCTGGCAGTTGGTTCCAGTGTTCTACTACCCTGTTGGTGAAGAAAGACTGTCTTAACCTTGTTCTGCTGTGGTTAACTTTAATTTTGAATTGATAACCTCTAATGGCATTTCTGTTAAATTCAAACATTTCCCCAAGATATCCCCTCTCCAGACCATGGACAAATTTAAAGACCTCGATGAGATCTCCTCATAGCCTTCTATATAAAGTGAAAACATATTCAACTTCTGCAAACTTTCCTCATATGCCAGGTTGCTTATACTATTAACTTTTTTTCCTTTTTTTTACTACCCAGCTACCCGGTCGTCCTGCCCTACCCTGGTAAGAACGATATTCGAGATTCAATCTTAATTCGCTTCAGTTATTTTAAAGTAGAAATACACCGATCACCTAAAGAACATCATTAACACGCACATTGGAGGAGGGGGGGGGGGAGGAATCCTCCCACCAATCCGGTTTTTCGTACATAACTCCAGATTTTACCGGTCAATATTTGAAAGCAGGCACACCATGTTTTGCGAACCTGCTTACAAATGTTGGACGCATAGCTTAAAGCAAGAAAAACGGAAATCGGCCGATATTTTTTGTCAAGTTATAGGCCGTTAAAGTCGAAACATTTCGTAGCGCCAGACCACAGAAATCGGCGCTGATGCGCTTCCCGTATATTGGCAAAAGGCATGTGCTCTTGGCAACACTAGCGACTTGTTTGATGCATTGTTTTGCAATGTAGTTTCAAGGTCTTGTTAAGTCATCGAGGTCGAGTCAAGTCATGCTCATGACAGGTTAATTGAACCAAACTTGGTCAATTCGAATGCTGTCGGAAATGCAAATGACTGTCACGCGATTAATGTCACTTTGCATGTTACTCCCTACACATCCTTAAAGCTACTGTTTGTAATTGTGTACCTAAGCGTTTCCATACCTTTTTCATGTACTTCACTCCTTCCTTCGCGAAGCCGATTTCCTTGAGCCGTCCGACGGAGTAGTCTGGCGGGCGGCCCGATTCCGGTAACTGGAACAGGCCACTGACCTGATAGTGCTGCGATATAGGTGACCGGAAGTCAAATGCCGGGTCTAACATCCGTATTGCATCATTAGTAATATCCAGAACATCATTGGTGCCAATTTTGGAGTATTTACTCACAATCACAGCGATCCATAACAATGACAAGCCAAGCCACGCAAAACAAGACAATTTTGACATATGTGACCTCATTTGGCCTTGAAGATATTGACTTAAGGTCATGAAATGAGCACACAATATAGTTAACCACAGTACCCATCCTCCCCGCAAGTTGTGTTAAACCAGCTTTAATACGACCCAAGATCTTGTAGGGGGACGTAATCGGACCCCCTCCAGTGCGCGTAACGTTCAGAGGCTCTGCAGGACGCGTGTTAAAACTGAATATTGAATGCAGATTACAAATATGAACGTTGGCCAGCCTCACTTGATGCAGTATCCTTCACTGGCTGATAATAGTTCATGAATTACGCCAAAATCTCGTGAAAGAGTAAGGAAAAATAGAGATATTGGAGTATGCTTATTGTTGTATTTGAGTAGTATTGCAGAGCGAGGAGGAGCATCGAGGGGGCTACAGGAGCGAGCTGAGGCAGGTTGAACAGAATTACAGGGACAGTTGTAAAAGTGCTGAGTCATACCTTGCGTGCAATGTAGTACTGATCTGAACAGCTCCGTCGTAACTGTTCAACTTCCGCCCGCCGAATTTGTGAGATGAGCCTAGCTGGGGCTTTGCTACGGCAGATGCTTTGAAGTTAGCTGCTGTTTGAGCTCACAAAACATGGTGACGTCGCGAAGAAAACAGAGTTGAGATATAATTAAAGCCTCTTAGACAACAAAGATCATCTCAGTTATCGGATGAGAAACAGAAGTGCACTGATGGCGCCTGCTTACGAGCAGACGCAGGTTCACGTCTTCTGTGTTCACGTTCACATCGGCCGACTGGATAATTCTGGATAGTTCGCGAGTTCATGAAATCGCCGATAAAACCAGTGAATGCCGATAGCGTGGTGAAACAGCTGACGCTGCCTGCGGGTTCTTCGCCTGCAACAACTGCCCGATAGTAGCAACAATTCAACTTTGTGCGGGCCGGCCGCCAAAGTGCTTCCACATTCACATCAATATCGAGCTGAACTGTGACGTGTCCCATAAGAACTTCGCGAAATATGTAACGATGCACATCACGGACACGATGTCACGACGTCGTCGACCATACAAAGCCGTCACGACATCGACCCGACAGGGCCGTCACGTCACAGACTGGACAGAAACGTCACGTCACAGACCATACAAAGCCGTCACGACATCGACCTGACAGGGCCGTCACGTCACAGACTGAACAGAAACGTCACGTCACCGACCATACAGAAACGTCACGTCACAGACCTGACAAAGCCGTCACGTCACACACTGGACAGAAACGTCACGTCACAGACCATACAAAGCCGTCACGACATCGACCCGACAGGGCCGTCACGACATCGACCCGACAGGGCCGTCACGTCACAGACTGGACAGAAACGTCACGTCACCGACCATACAGAAACGTCACGTCACAGACCTGACAAAGCCGTCACGTCACACACTGGACAGAAACGTCACGTCACAGACCTGACAAAGCCGTCACGACATCGACCCGACATGGTCGTCACGTCACAGACTGGACAGAAACGTCACGTCACAGACCTGACAAAGCCGTCACGTCACAGACAAGACAGAAACGTCACGTCACAGACTGGACAGAAACGTCACATCACCAGCTCAGCAGAGCCGTCACGTCACCGACCTGACAGAGTCGTCACATCACCAGCTCAGCAGAGCCGTCACATCACTAGCTCAGCAGAGCCGTCACGTCACCGACCTGACAGAGCCGTCACATCACCAGCTCAGCAGAGCCGTCACGTCACCGACCTGACAGAGCCGTCACATCACCAGCTCAGCAGAGCCGTCACGTCACCGACCTGACAGAGCCGTCACATCACCAGCTCAGCAGAGCCGTCACGTCACCGACCTGACAGAGCCGTCACATCACTAGCTCAGCAGAGCCGTCACGTCACCGACCTGACAGAGTCGTCACATCACCAGCTCAGCAGAGCCGTCACGTCACCGACCTGACAGAGCCGTCACGTCACGAACTTGGTGCGGCTCCCCGCTGACTTGTCCCAGTAGTCGCACGGCGCAGTCCCAGGCAATGTCACTGACATCGGCTGACGTCGCTGGTGACGTCAATGCCAACTGCTGACGTCGCTAGTGACGTCACTGCCAGCAGCGTGTCTCGCTGCAGCCGGTGGCCGGCAGCGTGGCCCTGGCGCGGCGGCGCCCAGTGTAATGCCCCCCCCCGACAGACAGCACGACTGTCCAAGTGTGTTAGCCGGAGCCGAGGTCCGCAGGGAATACTTCACGGGGATCTGTCAAAGCCATCGCAGGCTTGATCCGGTGCTGAGCTCCAGCCCAGTGCCCGGCCGCGTGTCGCTTGAGCCATCATGGATGCATTTGAGAAATTAATATCACTGCTCCGGGAAAACGGGTCTGATGGGATTGGCCATAGTTATTGCATAGCTGATATTGACTTCTGTAAGATTGACATGAAGTTTGGCGTGCCGAAATGCCAACCATGAAATGCCAAGCACCGGGTGTGCGTAGCCCAGGGGCTGGTCCGGAAACTTTCATGGTGGGGGGGGGGACACTCGTATCGAGGTGTGCTATTTCCTCGGAGGAGAGCCACTGCGAAAGTTCCGGAAGTCTTTTGAAAGTCTTACTAGAGGGAGCTTATTCCTCTTATTGGGGCGCTTTTTTCCGGCCAGAAGAGCACCATTTTTAACAGGGGACGGGGGCACATGCCCCCTGTATCTAGCCCTAGAGTAGCGCATATCGCTTGCACGTGCAAACGTGTGCAGCACGACTGACTCACCATGATATTGTTGCGCTGTCAGTGCAGCCAGTCGGTGCACTCTGCCGTGTCAACCGTCTCACCATGACGTGACGTGACGTGACGCTCCCGTCCCCGGTCTCCCATCGTGTGTGGGAACGGCCATCTTATCATGACGTGACGTGGTGTGACGTGGCGTGACGCTCCCGTCCCCGGTCTCCCATCGTGTGTGGGGGCGGCCATCTCACCATGACGTGGCGTGTTGTGTTGTGACGTGACGTGGCGTGACGCACCCATCGCCGGTCACCCATCGTGGGCGGGGACGGCCATCTTATCATGACGTGACGTGGTGTGACGTGGCGTGACGCTCCCGTCGCCGGTCTCCCATCGTGTGTGTGGGCGGCCATCTCACCGTGACGTGGCCCTCACAGTTGAATGGCACGACAGAGCGTGGTTGTGACGTGTGTTATCAGCTGGACGTTCGTGTGATCTCGGGTAACGCTTATGGCGGCATGTGCTGCAAGTGGGCGGTGAATGACCAGTGCACAGGTCGTGGGAGTCATCTGTGCCAGCTGCTTGCTCTCGCTGCTCTTTTGGTGACGGCGATTGTTCTGGCTACTCGGCGAGAGGCAAGCTGGCGACTGGTAACGTGGGAGGAAACAACGGAGAGAACAAACAACAAAGTATCCCACGGAGACGAGAAATTGCACCAAGACAGAGAGAGATAGAGAGAGAGAGAGAAAGTGCGTAAGTGAGAGAGAGAAAGAGAGAGAGGGAGAGGGAGAGGGAGAAAGAGAGAGAGAGAGAGAAAGAGAGAGAGAGAGAGCGCGCGCGGTGTGGAGAGGGAGATGGAGAGTGAAGGGGAGAGGGCGAGAAATGGAGGGAGAGAAAAGGAGAGAGAGAGGAAGTGGAAGAGAGTTGCATAGACGAGATAAATTCCCATCGAGAACGAAGCCCTGCCTGTATTCCTATGATCTCGGCGGAGTACGTGTGACTGCGGCCAGAGGCAGTGATGTGGTCGCGAGGCGGGAGTGTCCGGCGAGCGATGAGTGCCGACCGGCGATGCAGGAGCGCCGACAGAGCAGACGGGAGTTCCGGCCGATGGGGGTCGAGGCTGCGGGTGCATCGATTCGCCTGATTGTGTCTGGACGAGCCTCCGGGGAGCAGTTGGCTGCAGGCCGACTGCGCCGAGATGGACACATCTGCGCCGTTCATGCCGCCATTGTCGCCGCGCACCCAGTCACTCGCTCACGAGTCACCGTCGCCGTAAGCCCGGTGTCACTCCACGCTCGAGGCGGCAGCGGCCAGGCTCACACTCGAGCTCGGCAACGTCAGCTGTGGTGCACTTTGGGGCTGAGTTGCAACGCACTTTCGAGCTGTGACCGCTGGTCGGATTGTTTAGTCGGTGGTGCGCCGGCGTTCTATTTGGTTACGTAGGCTTCGAGGCGCTTCACCCTCTCCAGCCGCCGACTGGATGGGGAGAGGTGGGGAGGGTTGGCTCCGGACGAGACCGAGGGTGCGGCGGTGAGGTGACGGTACATGAGCACTGATGGTACGGTAAGCTCTCGACTTGAATCGCGCATTTGAAATGAAATTCCCGATGCTGGCAATGTGGTCGCAATCTAAACAATTTCTAATGGGCGGACCCGACTCTGTGAAGCCACTAGAAATCAGATCAAAATTAATATCTATGTGTGAAGGTCGAAGTATGAATACCAATCGAAGTGTGAATACCAGTGGCCGTTCTTCTGGTGGTTCTTCAGTGGCCGTTCTTCTTCTGGTTCTTCTGGTGTGCTCAAGTTTTTGTGGATGTGTTTGTTAGCTATGGACAGCTGTGCGGCGAGCACTGCGTCTGCTATCATTGGGAATTTAGATTCAATCTGGGCACAATTGTGAGGAGTGCGGCGTGGAATGACTTGCGGCATTTCGATGCGATTATTTTGCAAGCTACGTTGTGACGTTCTGCGTCATCTTCAAGGACGTCCAGTTTCATTGTTTCTTTCTGCGAGTCAATTATCGAGCGGATCTTGTTTTCCGAGAACCATCCGACTGAGCATGTCCCCATGCTGGCATCCAGCCAATAACAGCCCAGCTAGCAAACAATCCGGCCGACGGAGCTTCGTTACCGGTCAACTGCCGACTGTTGAAGGACCGTCGGATCTGTTGGGGGTGATCCGTCAACTCTCCACTTATTAGATCCCACTTCAACACCGTGCTGGTGTAGTCTTGTGTCGGGTCGTGAATCTACCTGTTTCATTTTACGAAGAGCTGCCTGAGACCAGCGATAAGTTGGCAAGTAGGAGAGCACGGTGATAAAAACAGGAAAGGGTGAAACCATGTCACTTAGCTTATTGACACGATTTCTCATTCTCGAGAGAATTGGGATAGCGGGAGATGAAGAGAGAAAGGGGGAGGGAGAGAGAGAGACAAAGAGGAAGAGAAGAAAGCGAAGAAGATGGAAAGGAAGATGAAGCGAGGCAAAAGCTGAAGAAGGGTTGCCAAGAATGCCTGGCTGCAAACTAGTTGCGTCCAGCATTACGAACATTCAGTAAAAATATCTCTTGACATACATTATCCGTGTCCAATAAGATCAAATGCAAATGCAAATTACCATCTAGTTTACACCCAGACTGATGCGTGTTGCCCAACGTTCAAGAATGAGTAATGTCACGAAGCTATGCAACGCTGTCTTGCGTTCTGGTGGAATATAGCAGTCGCAGAGCGCATGTTTACACGGCCCACCGCAGGCGGTACTGGGACACTACTTTCGCCCCGTCTCCATGGTGATCAGGTCCCATGCGCAACACATTCCGGGGGATCGAAGAACAGCTGCCACAGAGGAATCCAATTGCCCGATCGATTAGGCTCGTCTCGGTCTCACGTGGGTCAGGGCGACACAACCTTGGACTCTGGTGATGGCCGAGTGGATCTATCTCATTTCTGCAATATGGCTCGAAGAGAAATTGCTGAAGATGTATCGCCGGTGTACATGCAGGATTTGCGTTCAGGTGCAGGAACAGGAAGGGGAAAACTGGCTGGCGCACTCCAAGGTTGTATTCTTTAGTTAGACAGATAAATTATGTCGTGAATTTTACTGAGGAAGTTATTCGATGGAAGCCGTGGGTGCATGAAGCCACTATGACGGAATATACGTACCATGACACGCAGTTGGGGTACATCTGCTACTTTTTACGACCCGTATCATTTATTTCCTCGACATGAGCACCATTTCGTTCGCTTGTCACGTGAACAATGACCTTGTATGATGGTGTGACGATGTAACCTTGCAAATGCTAGTGTCGTTTATAGAGACCAGATGTGATGGTGATGGGATTACATTACTTTAATAGTTTAGTTTGCCGGATGCCTTGTGCCAGGCAAGATATCACGTGTCACACGAGTTGCTGTACTGATTAGGTTAATTTATCTATTTTATAATTCTGATCCCTTGCACAGCAGCTCAATCTCTATAAAATATAGTATTTTGGGGGAAATATCTTCATAATTTTAAGGAGACGGTCGGATTTAATGCAACAATGACCACTTTATATAAATTGTTACCAAGTAGAAACGTTATGCAACAAATGCCGCTATATTTGTCTGCAGTTCATTACGTAAATGCAAGAGTGCCTGAACGCATTCGTGTCGTTTCATAAAGGCACGTCGTATCAGCATAGCCGAACTGTTTATATATTTTACCATTGTGTAATTGGAAGAAGCCAATGTGCACCGCAAGACACACGTCAATCGGCCTAATTCTCGCGGCGGCGCAGATCAGTGTGAATGCACACGGTTCGGCCCGTCTCGGCGCGCCGGCGCTGCCAGGATCGCCCCGCACGGCCGGGTCTGGCTCGGCGGAGCAGCGGTGCTGGCTCGGGCCCGGAGCCCACACTGACGGGGCCGGAGCCCACACTGACGCGGCCGGAGCCCACACTGACGGGGCCGGAGCCCACACTGACGCGGCCGGAGCCCACACTGACGCGGCCGGAGCCCACACTGACGCGGCCGGAGCCCACACTGACGGGGCTGGAGCCCACACTGACGCGGCCGGAGCCCACACTGACGCGGCCGTCGGAGTACGTCGTTGCCAGGTTCGCCCCGCACGGCCGTGTCTGGCTCGGCGGAGCAGCGGTGCTGGCTCGGGCCCGGAGCCCACACTGACGCGGCCGGCGGAGTACGTCGCGCCACAGGTGGTACGGAACCGCAGAGAGATTGCGTCGGATCGGGCCAGGCGCCCACCGCAGAATGGCCACGTCAAACATTGTCGGGCGGCGCCGGATGGAGGACAGATGAACAGATGGGACGTGCACTAAATGCCAAATTGAATTGTTCGCAGTGGCAGTGAACGGCTAACTCAGCTGCTTAAATTCAACGTGGACTTACGTAGCTAGTCGATCAATACCTGACAATATGATGAATATAGTCACCGCTTGCGGGAGAGAGACCAGAACCAAGCTGCATCTGAATGCATGCACATTTTCCCCTGAAAATACGCGGCGGCGAAAATATTGTATCACTTAGTGACAAAATACTGGCCTGCCACAGCAGATTTCATACCTGAATTGAAACGCATAACCAGTGTTATGTCGAATGACAACGAGGGAGTATCAGAATTGACGGGCAATAAAAATAAGAGGAAGGTGCCTAATCGAGCTGTGTGCATTGCTCAAAGTAGGCCCTTCACTTCTACTTCGAAGTGAATTATTGTCCTCGAGGCATAATTTTCGTGGGTTTATGTGTTTGGCGTCCTTGAGCCAATCAGGGCTTAGTGCTCTTTCTGAACGGTCCAACACGCACGCAGGAATCGAACGTGCCGTCTCTAGGAACACAGTGGAGTCGTCACCCGGCCGTGTAACCGGTGTCGGCAGCTGACGAGAGCGTGGCATGCCAGTTCAGCACATCCAAACCGGCGGCGCTTGCATGCAGTGTATTCAGAGACAGGCCGGCACCAACCCCCGCTTTCCGGGCACGCTAGCATGCCGGGCCGACTCATAAGTTTTCCCACAATATGGCTTTGCCATTTGTGTGGTGCATTTTGTGGTCAATTGCTGCACTGCCGTATATGCTGTCTCGTAGCCTTCAGCGGTCGCGCATGTTATGCGTTTAATGTGTCGGGTCATGGGGAAGGTAGAATGGCTGTTCTCTTGGTCGTGTACCGGAGCATTTAATAATGACGTTTATTATGGCTGTACTCTGGCTGTACATTCGTATTGCTGTCTCCTTTCTGACGGAATGTCTCTGTAAAGCCGTACGCAAACCTCAGCTGCATACTGTGATCAGCACTGATTAAGTGCAATTATCACAACAATCCACATGCCACTCTTTGAAGTTGCAGAGCGAATAATGACAGGGTCTATGCGCGCTGAGAAGTTCAACCTTCGTACTGACCAGGTGCAATGAAAGTAGACCATAGTTTTCTCAGAGCATTTGTGAAATTGTCTGTTCTCGGGAACGCTCAACCGACTGAGCACTATTCTTCCCCAAACGCAAAACCAACATCCGGTTGGCACCAACTCCATTTGACACGATCGCAGCTCTGGATTTTCTAATTCGATTTCTGTCCACAGATGGCCCTGCTCTACAGGTTCGTCAAGGTGCACGATCGCGGCGCGACGAGGGTCTTCTCGTTTGTCGTCACGAAAACGGTCACGCGCGACCTGCACAGAGACGTGACCACCAAAGAGTTTCCGTACGGCTTCCACCGCTGGGCGGTGACCTTCTCGCGCAACGAGAAGCTGCTGGGCGTCTACCTCGTGTGGAAGAACCCGTCCGAGAACGTGCGCCTGTACATCGACTTCGCGTTCTCGCTGCTCAACCGCGACCACTTCAGCGGCAACGAGAGCTTCAGCGGCAAGCAGATCAAGTTCTCCAAGGAGTCGCCGGCGCAGGGCAACCGCAAGTTCATCAACGTCGCCAGCTTGCACGAGCGCAAGTTCACCGACGCCAACGGCGAGTTCCAGCTGGAGCTGACCATGACCAACGTGCGCACCGTGTTCGAGGCGGACCTAGTGGTGCCTCGGCCGCTGCCGGCGCCACCGGCGCCGCCGCCCGAGACCGGCTTCTTCGCGTTCGGCAACTTCGAGTGGAGTGTGACGGTGCAGCCGAGCGGCGACGAGCCGCAGCGCGTGGCCGCCTCGCTGCGCCGACTCACCGGGTTCGAGCACAAGTGTCGCGTGCGCTACAACCTGACGCTGGGCGACGGCGAGGCGGCCGTCATCTCGGGCATCCTGGAGGAGGTGAGCGACCGCGAGGGGCGCGCGCCCTGTCTGGGCGCCGCGCGCCTCGCTCGACGACCTGTGCCCCATAGCGCAGGGTCGGAACAAGCTCAAGGTCGTGTGCGAGATGATGTCGGCGAACACGGTCAGCGAGCTGGGCGTGGCCACGCTCGGCGGCCCGGTGGTGGCGCCCTGTTACGATCGCGACCGGCAGGCATGGGCCATCGAGGCCGACACCAACGGCGACTTTCTGCGGCTCAAGGTCATCTACAAGGACATTCACAACATCCCGCGGAACCATATCAAGTGAGTGGCATGTCGTCGCGCGGTGCCAGGGGTAAAGATTCGGGAGCGTTTGCGGAGGGGGACGGGCCGCACCCTGCCCGCTCTAAGATTATGAAAGCTCTGGCGATGCCAAGAGGATCCATAATACTGGCATTAATGTTTTTTTTTCCAGACGGAAAGCCATGTAGTTTTCAAACTTGAAACCATCGTGGAACTGGAACATAGTACTGAACAGCTGTACCAATAACAATGGGTATGATAATGTTAGTGACTGCTACGATGACGTCGAGAAGTCAGATATAACCAAGGACAATTTCTTCCTCACCACCACGTTATAAATGCCGGGAAAAATGGTCAAAGTTCATGAACAGGCAAAAGTCACGTTGCAGACAGTACCAGACGTGAGTCATTTAGTAGACGGTAGTACATGGAAGCTATGTGGCAGAGAGTAGCAGATGTGAAGTATGTAGCACACAGTAGCAGACACGAATCGTGTACCAGACAGGAGCAGATGCGAACTATGTGGCAGACATTTCAGATGCGAACCATGTTGCAGACAGTAGCAGATGAGAACCATGTATTAGATAGTAGCATATGCGAGCTATGCAACAAGAAGGATGCGAATTTCACATGCAACAAAACCAAGTTAACAGCCAAACAAAAACGGAGAAGTTTTAGGATATCTCCAAGACGACACCATGTATAGTTCTCCTTGTTCTTCGTACCATCCTATGCTTCTGCACAGCCTTGGTGAGCCCGCGCCTACATCATGACGCATTTGGAGATCCTTGCTGGGAAAACAGGCTTCCTTGTGCACACAGGCATTGAAAAGTGTACATTCGTGAGCAAGTGAGCAATACGCGAACAACATGCTCCAATGTTTCTGTTGCAGGCTGTGCAGTCTTGTGCATTCGCAAAAGTTCTTCATGTACATATGCACAGTGAGCAATGTCCATGTAAAGGAACAGTATATGTTCCTTCGCATGTCATCTATACCCCCCTCCCCCCTCCTCCACCACCACCACCACCACGCCAGTTGTTTCGCAGTTCTTCTTGTGATAACCTGTCTTTCGTGTCCTCGTTTCTGTGCAACATATGGCCCTGTATCAGGCTCGAGATGAGTCAGGTCACACATGACGACTCTCGTTTGGTAATTGTGCTCAAATGAAAAAAAAACCTTGAAATTCATGCACAATCATGGACTGGTGCCCGCGCCTGTTGAATGCAAGAGGGGGGATTAATAGTGCGCCAGCACTCTGAGTTTATTTACTTATTTAATATATGAAAGAACCGCTATGAACTTATAGAATATTTATATCTTTCATAAACGATGCTGCGTAGTTGAGATCGCACCTTTCCCTATTCCTAGATTTCTTTGTTTCTGTAGACTAATCGCATGGATTCGGAGAGGTTTTGCGCAATTGGCGTCTTTCATCTGGCATCTAGAAGCTCTTTCCAGCATTGCGGTGCAGTAGCGCCGGATGTCAGCGCGCTTTCGTTTCCCTGCCGACCAGCTTTGACCAGCTTCTCTTGCCAACGCATGACCAGTACCGCCGTCCTGTCCCGAGTCGCACCCACCTCACTGGAGACGCAAAGGCCTGCTGTCAGCTGAACTACAAATCACCTTCAGCTACGAATTCAGGGCCGTCGTAAATATGCTAATGGAAGTCAAATAAAGGTCTATCAGATTAACCCAAAATGAGAGCCGAGCCCCGCTCACGTACGACTTCGCGCCGCTGTTGTGCCGAATGGAGTCGCCCGGTTATAGGATGTGTCTTGTAGCAGCGTAGCTCTTGGCGCAGAAGCAACGTAGCGGTCACCGTAGCGGTCGCCGGAGCGATACCTTTGCTCTTAGCGTAGCGATGAAGTAGCTGTTAAATTGGCGACGGCGTGGTATTCCTGTACCGCATGGCCGCAATGGAATACCCGGCTAAATATCATCCCACACACGGGGAAGCAGAAGCATCACAGCAAGCACGGAAATATTAATCGTCATCAACATTAATTATTGGCCACCACACGTTAGCGGATGTGCATCTGGAATGCAAAGTGGGATGATTAGTGATGATGTGCCGGCCGAGCAGGAGTTGCAGCACGAGCAGCAGTCGGAATCTACTACTTCTACTACCAGTAGAAGTAGTAGAAGAAGTAGAAGTAGCAAAACCCAGAATATGTTGGTCCCATCTCACCTGGAGCAAGTCGACACGTCATCGCAGCGAACGGTGTTGTTTCCCGTGCAGAGCTGTAGTGCAGCCGGACGAGAGAAGAGAATCTCCGGTCGGCAGCATTGTTGGATCCAGTGTCAGGGGGCTATGGGGTGATCCCTTGGGTCTCAGGCGGGCCCAAGTGGGCTGAGAACACTGTGTGGTTCCATGTAGGCCGTGACGAGGCATACAAGGAAATGGGTCCTTCAGGGGGCCTTCAGATCCCTCGGTCTACGTGAAGGGCCTTTGGGCCCTCAAAAGGGACTGGTCTGAGGGGGAAAGGGGAGGTGGAGAAGTTTTCTCTGAGAAGCTCAAAGCATCCTGCATTGGATATGTCGGCAGCTATGTACACATAAAAAAGCTTTCTGTTTCTTCCTCTGTGGCCATGATGTAAGGTTTCCTTGCGAGGGGGCAGGCTCTTGGGGAGTGTGGAACACAGGCATTTGGAGTAATCAGTACCGAAGTCGACAAGCCAATGGCCTAAGACTAGGGCTATGGCTAAGGCTATCTGAAGCTATGGCCTTAAAAATACAGAGAGGAGAATGTAAACGTGGTGAAGCGCATCTCGTGATTTATCGTACATTGATAAGGTCATACAGCGTTGGTAATCCTACACGATAAAGTATTAACTCTTTAGTGTTGCGGAACCCAGTGATCGGTTGAACGCTCCAACAGTTACAGAAGCTTCATTCCGTTCATGGTTTCTAGGCGTTTCATTCCGTACAGGCTTCATTCCGTTCATGGTCAGTGGTTCGCGGAACACCAGTCTTGCGCACCGACATGAAGCGTGTGCAACACAACCTTAGGTGGCGGTGCTACGCTTCGCAGAAAGGCCGTAGGTAGTCGCTCCTGCCAGGTTAACCCGCAGGTCTCACCGGTGTGAGTTGCGCAAGATTGTCGGCGTTCGCTATTCCGAAACAGTCTTGAGGACATGAACGTTCAAATCTAATTCAAGGCATGCATCAATCTCAGGATATGCATAGCCCATGAAGGTCACTTAGGGAAAGCTTAAATGTGTGGCTTGGAAAAGGTCGCTGAGAGATGCAATAATTTTTTCCCACTTTGTCAGTGAGCCTAAACCACTAAATTTCACAACTCTGGTGTCGTTGGCGATTTTAGGCCGCGAAAATCCATTACTTGAGTGGAAAATCCCAGGCGGTGTTCGTGGCGTCTAGCTCAGTGACGTGGCATGACTGAGAAAATATCACTACATATTTAGTACAGTGTACCTCGTTGGCTGTGCAAAAGTGAGTGGAATCCGCTGAGCAATTGGAAAGCATATCACGGATAAATCATGCAGTGCTCCCTTGCACTGTCGAGGTATGAGGAGGTGCGCACCAAATGTTTTTCGAAGCGGCTCTGCTTTGTTGTCCATTACCACATAGCATCATTGCCATATGACTGAGCCAAACATCTTGCAATATTTTCATTGCGAATGATTCACGAAATTCGCCAAGTGACTGCCCACTGTTCAATCGCTAATGGTCTGCTCCACCGACCACTGTTCACTCTCTTGTGATCTGTTCCACCGACCACTGCTGACTCTCTAGTGAGCTGTTCCACCGGCCAAAGACGGACGGAGAGGGGCACAGCCGCCGCTTCCTCCCTCAGATACGAGAGCCACCGACCGCATGTATCTATGTAGCGCGGGAGATGATTCTGTGGGATTTGTCACTGGAGGTACAAGACATCGTTAGCTCTTGGACGTCCCGGCAAGGTGAATATTTGTGTTTTTGCACTAGAAACTAAGTACAAGCTAGGTTGGAAGTATAAAAACATTGGAAGTATGTATTCTATCAGATGGGTGAGCATGGAAAAAATATACTTTAGTAGGAGTGGAAGCTGATTCCATCTCCATGCGTCGTCATATGTCTATGAGCATAACGATGAACTTACACAACTATCGATGCTACATTCACAATAGCAAAGGTGCAGAACCCTCCCCCACCCCACGTAGACGATCCACAGCGTATGCATAAAATACTTCCCTCTTTCCAATAAATTTAATGGAAAATCACGCTTATTTCAGGGAGTCAGAGCTGGAGGCTTTCAGATTCTAAGGAATGCAGCTCTGCCTAATTTCACTCCGGAATTTTGTCAGTGCAGTAAGTCGTCGAGAGTTGTTAGTGGTCGGAGAATCCATGGCTGGGAGCATCGATAAATCGCGGATTACAGTTCCAATGCGAGTGCTTGGGTGTTCTGGGTTCTTGTGGTCAACCTTTGCTTCAGTGTAGCGATGCAGCTTTACTAGCCTTTTACTACAATGTATGTTTGCTGTGCCTGATTGACGAGCTTGTTCATACGATTCCAGGCAATATGGCTCAACTTCTTTAGTTCCTCTGTTTTATGTCAACTATGCAAGCTATTGGCGGTGCTCGGGAGTCGACATAGTTGTACGACTATCAGGATGTTTTGGAGGCAGTCTTTTCCTCCTAAGGAAAACCAGTCGGCACCTGCTCTGTAAGCCCCGGCAAAGCTGCACCTTTGGCGTCACACACCGCCTCGGAAAAGCGTAGACCGATCCTCGCCTCGAAAAGCCCGATCACACCGGAACACGGACAAAGTTACCACGTCGAAGGCGAGGGAGGCGCAATTACCAGCCTCAAGCCCGCACCACAAAGAGCAGCCCATGTTGCGTGCCGAGGTGCCGGTGCCGGTGCCGGTGCCGGCGCCTCGGCTCGAGCACGTCACCATGAAGTGCACTGGCGTGTTCCGACCCCCAGCCCTCTCATTTACTCCATGTCGATACGTTCACACCTGGTTTGACTGACGAAGTTGTGGGCGCTGAATAACCTCTGCAGTTGATGCGCCCCAAAACCTCAATAACAACAACAACAACGTTCCGGTGCTGGACTTTTCCGTGGAGCTCTGGCTTCGGTGCCGGGTCGCCACCGGCGGCCGCGATGGTGAGTGAGCGGGAGGGGGGGGCGACCTGCACTGTCCCGCCCGCCGCCGGCCGTCTGGTCAACACGCGCACGCCAGCCACGCCGCGCCGCGCTGCCCTGCGACCTTACGCTCTTCTTTCTTTGCTGTGGCTCTGCTTGGCGGCACCTTTAACAACCTCCACATCTGTAATTTGACCCTAAAACCCGAATAAGGTGGCACCCTAAAACCCGAATAACTAACTCCAACTTAGTATTATGTATTTATTCCGATTATATCCTGTATTTAAATGATATCTGTATTATGTCTCACTTAGTATTGTGGATATATTAAAAGCTAAAGTGATCTTCAATATCCAGTAACGACTCAATGTTTAAAAAAGTAAATATGTTATTGTGACATTTCGGCCGTAGGCCATTGTCAAACACTGGCCTATGGCCGAAACGTCACAATAGATATTTACTTTTTCTAACATTGCGTCATTCCTAAATCTTGAAGATCACTTTAGCTTTTAATATATCCACAATGATTGACCAGGAAATACGGGCATATCTGAACTACGTACCACTTAGCATTCTTAGTATTCTTACTCCAACTTAGTATTCTTAGTATTCCTCCTCCAACTTAGTATTCTTAGTATTCCTCCTCCAACTTAGTATTCTGGTGCATAATAGCGTTGAAGTCTGTTTCCACTCATCCTTGTCGCTGGTCAGTTGTCAGCGCACTTGAATGTAAACGCGTGCTTCTTATGCATTTATTGTTATTCCTTCACTATGTTAACATAACAATACATGGATCAGTAGGGCATCCAGGGAAACGCACCGCATGTGTCTAAGGTGTTTTTCTCACCATTTTATTATCGCCTGCCACATTTTGAGTGTAGGTACCTTTAGCGGCGGGTTTACGTGACGTTTTATAGCACACTATTATCATTGAATGCTTTTCCTGTCTTTATATATCTGCCGTTGCTGCTTTAGTTTAGCTACTTTGACAACCAGTTACTGAAGCACTTCGCTACAAATCTTGTTGAATGGTTATCTGCAATGACATATTATGGTGGATTATCTGCAACAACACACAGCTATAAAAGCCCATATTTCACCTCTGGAAATGGTGTGATTCCAGGAGGTAATGGTGTTTGTTTCGTGCATAGACGTACTACCTGATATCGACCAGCACGCAATAGATGTACTACCGGATATCAACCAGCACGGAATACACGTACCACCTGATATCGACCAGCACGGAATAGATATACTATCTGAAATCGACCAACACGGAATAGACATACTAACTGATATCGACCAGCACGGAATCGTACGGCGCCAGTCGTCGCCCAACAGCAAGTCGCACTTGTATCCAGTAGTTATTTATTAGAGTGGCTGGAGTGCAGGTAGGACTTAAAATATACCGACGGGTGAGGCCTTCAAATGCTATCTGTTATTGTGCTTGATGGTAGGGATCTTCGTTAGATTTGCTGATTACATGAGAACAGTGGATGACACCAACCTAACACAACTGAAATTGGGATCGAAAGTCATCAACCAAAAAAGGGCGACTCAACCACTCCGTTGTAGAATGAGGTAGACTGCGTTTGTTGGCTGTATTTGCGGCAATAGATGTGACACAATTACACCTAGTATTTATACAATGCTCACTTTTTGTTATATCCGATGTTACTGATGGATCGTTTATCGTTGACATCACATCAGATGCGGTTGCTGCGCTCACTGGTGTCAGCACTGGACTCACTGGTGTCAGCACCAGACTCACTGGTGTCCGCACTAGACTCACTGGTGTCAGCACTAGACGCACTAGTGTCAGCACTGGACTCACTGGTGTCAGCACCAGACTCACTGGTGTCAGCACTGGACTCAATGGTGTCAGCACTAGACTCACTGGTGTCAGCACCAGACTCACTGGTGTCAGCACCAGACTCACTGGTGTCAGCACCAGACTCACTGGTGTCAGCACTAGACTCACTGGTGTCAGCACCAGACTCACTGGTGTCAGCACTGGACTCACTGGTGTCAGCACCAGACTCACTGGTGTCAGCACTAGACTCACTGGTGTCAGCACCAGACTCACTGGTGTCAGCACCAGACTCACTGGTGTCAGCACCAGACTCACTGGTGTCAGCACCAGACTCACTGGTGTCAGCACCAGACTCACTGGTGTCAGCACCAGACTCACTGGTGTCAGCACTGGACTCACTGGTATCAGCACCAGACTCACTGGTGTCAGCACCAAACTCACTGGTGTCAGCACCAGACTCACTGGTGTCAGCACCAGACGCACTGGTGTCAGCACTAGACGCACTGGTGTCAGCACCAGACTCACTGGTGTCAGCACCAGACTCACTGGTGTCAGCACCAGACTCACTGGTGTCAGCACTAGACGCACTGGTGTCAGCACCAGACTCACTGGTGTCAGCACCAGACTCACTGGTGTCAGCACCAGACTCACTGGTGTCAGCACCAGACTCACTGGTGTCAGCACCAGACTCACTGGTGTCAGCACTAGACGCACTGGTGTCAGCACCAGACTCACTGGTGTCAGCACTAGACGCACTGGTGTCAGCACCAGACTCACTGGTGTCAGCACTGGACTCACTGGTGTCAGCACCAGACTCACTGGTGTCAGCACCAGACTCACTGGTGTCAGCACCAGACTCACTGGTGTCAGCACTAGACGCACTGGTGTCAGCACCAGACTCACTGGTGTCAGCACTACGCACTGGTGTCAGCACCAGACTCACTGGTGTCAGCACCAGACTCACTGGTGTCAGCACCAGACTCACTGGTGTCAGCACTAGACGCACTGGTGTCAGCACCAGACTCACTGGTGTCAGCACCAGACTCACTGGTGTCAGCACCAGACTCACTGGTGTCAGCACCAGACTCACTGGTGTCAGCACCAGACTCACTGGTGTCAGCACTAGACGCACTGGTGTCAGCACCAGACTCACTGGTGTCAGCACTAGACGCACTGGTGTCAGCACCAGACTCACTGGTGTCAGCACTGGACTCACTGGTGTCAGCACCAGACTCACTGGTGTCAGCACCAGACTCACTGGTGTCAGCACTAGACGCACTGGTGTCAGCACCAGACTCACTGGTGTCAGCACCGACCACTGGTGTCAGCACTGGACGCACTGGTGTCAGCACCGGACTCACTGGTGTCAGCACCAGACTCACTGGTGTCAGCACCAGACTCACTGGTGTCAGCACCAGACTCACTGGTGTCAGCACCAGACGCACTGGTGTCAGCACCAGACTCACTGGTGTCAGCACTAGACGCACTGGTGTCAGCACCAGACTCACTGGTGTCAGCACTAGACGCACTGGTGTCAGCACCAGACTCACTGGTGTCAGCACTGGACTCACTGGTGTCAGCACCAGACTCACTGGTGTCAGCACCAGACTCACTGGTGTCAGCACCAGACTCACTGGTGTCAGCACTAGACGCACTGGTGTCAGCACCAGACTCACTGGTGTCAGCACTAGACGCACTGGTGTCAGCACCAGACTCACTGGTGTCAGCACTAGACGCACTGGTGTCAGCACCAGACTCACTGGTGTCAGCACCAGACGCACTGGTGTCAGCACCAGACTCACTGGTGTCAGCACTGGACTCACTGGTGTCAGCACCAGACTCACTGGTGTCAGCACCAGACTCACTGGTGTCAGCACTAGACGCACTGGTGTCAGCACCAAACTCACTGGTGTCAGCTCCAGACTCACTGGTGTCAGCACCAGACTCACTGGTGTCAGCACTAGACGCACTGGTGTCAGCACCAGACTCACTGGTGTCAGCACCAGACTCACTGGTGTCAGCACCAGACTCACTGGTGTCAGCACCAGACTCACTGGTGACAGCACCAGACTCACTGGTGTCAGCACTAGACGCACTGGTGTCAGCACCAGACTCACTGGTGTCAGCACTAGACGCACTGGTGTCAGCACCAGACTCACTGGTGTCAGCACTGGACTCACTGGTGTCAGCACCAGACTCACTGGTGTCAGCACCAGACTCACTGGTGTCAGCACCAGACTCACTGGTGTCAGCACCAGACTCACTGGTGTCAGCACCAGACTCACTGGTGTCAGCACTAGACGCACTGGTGTCAGCACCAAACTCACTGCTGCCATCTCCAGACTTCTTTCGATGCGTGGTCCCTGCCTCAGCAGCCGCAGCGGTACAACATGCACCTTTACAGGCAGCCGTGCTCCTCAAAAGGTCGTTGGGTGCACAGGTCACATGACCACCGGCACACCTTGTCGTGCACAGCGAACGCGCAGCATGGCCCAGGCACACAGGTCACGCAGACTGGGACACGCGCCATGCGCAGCGAACGCGCAGCATGGATCAGGCACACAGGTCACGCAACTGGACAGCGCCATGCAGCGAACGCGCAGCATGGCCCAGGCACACAGGTCACGCAGACTGGGACACGCGCCATGCGCAGCGAACGCGCAGCATGGCTCAGGCACACAGGTCACGCAGACTGGGACACGCGCCATGCGCAGCGACCGCGCAGCATGGATCAGGCACACAGGTCACGCAGACTGGGACACGCGCCATGCGCAGCGAACGCGCAGCATGGCCCAGGCACACACGCCACACGAGGCACACGGGATTCATCACCCATGCACGCACACGGGCGTCACGGCGCTCGTTATGTGCGGCCGATCGCGGAGCTGTCCCGTCACGCGAGCCGAGGGGGACGGACGAAGGCCGCGCGAGTCGCCGAGCGGAGGAACAGGCGCCGCTTCCGGGCGTCGCCGTTACGGTGCCGTCCGCCTTCCCCGATGTGCTTTGTCAGGGCAGATGAGAGCGCGCAACGTCATGGAAAATCCGCCCCAGGCTGGGTAGAGACAAACCACCCCGTCCTGCTCAGCGTTGCGCCATCTGAGCAGGGAAGCGCGGCGGTCCGTGGCGTGGCAGTGTGAAACTGCTGCTGTCAATTCTGCGCACATCTCAGGTCGGTCAAATGAATGCTAGAAGGAAGTTGCCGTACGCCGGTGCACCGGCGTGCGGTGTAACCGACGCTTTGGTTTCCTGCAGCAGCAGTTGATTACCTGAGGCGTCAGCTGACAAAGCCGTCGGGGAGCAGCGAACGTGGCGTTTTGCAGTCCGGTCCGTCTGTCTGTGATATGGCCACCACTGAGGGTGCTACTAAATCATACAATAGAATACAATTGCCGGATGATGTCCGCCAGTTTGATCGGTGCGACATCCGACGAATGCTTAGGTGCTGACGTCAGGGCTACGTTCAGACAAGCGGCGAGCGTGCTCGGTGCATCGGCGTCCAGCCAGAATCTGCGGCCAGTGACAATCCCCTGCTGGCTACCCTTCGCCGAGCCAGAACCTGTGCAGGGTACCCTTCGCCGAGCCAGAATCTGCGGCCAGTGACAATCCCCTGCTGGCTACCCTTCGCCGAGCCAGAACCTGTGCAGGCTACCCTTCGCCGAGCCAGAATCTGCGGTCAGTGACAATCCCCTGCTGGCTACCCTTCGCCGAGCCAGTATCTGTGCCCAGTAACAATCCCCTGGAGTTTACCCTTGGTCCGAATACGTGCCCAATGACATTCTCTTTAAGTCTACCCTTCGTCGAGCCACAATATGTGGCCAGTAACAATCCCCTGAAGTCTACCCTTCGCCAGAATACGTAGCCAGTGACAATCCCCTAGGAGTCTACCCTTCGCCAGAGTACGTAGCCAGTAACAATCCCCTGAAGGCTGCCCTTAGCCGAGCAAGAATCTGTGGTCAGTGACCATCCTTTTGAGTCTATCATTCGACGGGAGCTTGTGCAAATCTCCGCCCGTCAGCTGTCTGGAATCGTCTTTATCAACTTTTGATGGCTGTGAATAACTCACAATTGGTCTTGACTTCACTGACGGCTGGCGATTGAATCGGGTGGCGGTGCAGAACCACCGGTGTAGTTCGTCAAGATCTTTGTTTCTTTGCACACGCACACGCATACGCACACGCACACATATACGCACACATACACGTACACATACACATACACATCCACATGCAGAGACACACACGCACACTACGTGAATTTATATATATATATATATATATATATATATATATATATATATATCCAAGCAGAGATCCATCATGTATGTTTCGTGCTGGTAATATTGGAGAGACGTTGAGAATATTTCGTCCGAATTTTCTCTACATATTAGTTTCCTCCTCTGGAAGATACAAAGTCCGAGAGCTCTGCATGGGACGTCTATTATCCGTATCCATCATGGTGATGAATGTCCTCCTGTAACTTAGTACAGAGTTACACGCCTTGGAGGCACGATATGACACGCACCGTGACTGCCCAACCAGCCCACGCGGGCAATATGGCGCCACTCTCGAAGGCCGGCAGATAAAATTGACCTCATAAATCTGCAAGCGTTTCATTAGCTATCGGCGAAACTTCCGGATCACAATTGCAGACAGACGGCTGTGTGTAGTCTCATGGTCACTGTTGCAGACAGATGGCTGTGTGTAGTCTCATGGTCACTGTTGCAGACAGATGGCTGTGTGTAGTCTCATGGTCACTGTTGCAGACAGATGGCTGTGTGTAGTCTCATGGTCACTGTTGCAGACAGATGGCTGTGTGTAGTCTCATGGTCACTGTTGCAGACAGATGGCTGTGTGTAGTCTCATGGTCACTGTTGCAGACAGATGGCTGTAGTCTCATGTCACAGATGGCTGTGTGTAGTCTCATGGTCACTGTTGCAGACAGATGGCTGTGTGTAGTCTCATGGTCACTGTTGCAGACAGATGGCTGTGTGTAGTCTCATGGTCACTGTTGCAGACAGATGGCTGTGTGTAGTCTCATGGTCACTGTTGCAGACAGATGGCTGTGTGTAGTCTCATGGTCACTGTTGCAGACAGATGGCTGTGTGTAGTCTCATGGTCACTGTTGCAGACAGATGGCTGTGTGTAGTCTCATGGTCACTGTTGCAGACAGATGGCTGTGTGTAGTCTCATGGTCACTGTTGCAGACAGATGGCTGTGTGTAGTCTCATGGTCACTGTTGCAGACAGATGGCTGTGTGTAGTCTCATGGTCACTGTTGCAGACAGATGGCTGTGTGTAGTCTCATGGTCACTGTTGCAGACAGATGGCTGTGTGTAGTCTCATGGTCACTGTTGCAGACAGATGGCTGTGTGTAGTCTCATGGTCACTGTTGCAGACAGATGGCTGTGTGTAGTCTCATGGTCACTGTTGCAGACAGATGGCACTGTTGCAACAGATGGCTGTGTGTAGTCTCATGGTCACTGTTGCAGACAGATGGCTGTGTGTAGTCTCATGGTCACTGTTGCAGACAGATGGCTGTGTGTAGTCTCATGGTCACTGTTGCAGACAGACGGCTGTGTGTTAGTCTCATGGTCACTGTTGCAGACAGGCTGCTCATGGTCACTGTTGCAGACAGATGGCTGTGTGTAGTCTCATGGTCACTGTTGCAGACAGACTTGTTAGTCTCATGTCACTTTCAGACAGATGGCTGTGTGTAGTCTCATGGTCACTGTTGCAGACAGATGGCTGTGTGTAGTCTCATGGTCACTGTTGCAGACAGATGGCTGTGTGTAGTCTCATGGTCACTGTTGCAGACAGATGGCTGTGTGTAGTCTCATGGTCACTGTTGCAGACAGATGGCTGTGTGTAGTCTCATGGTCACTGTTGCAGACAGATGGCTGTGTGTAGTCTCATGGTCACTGTTGCAGACAGATGGCTGTGTGTAGTCTCATGGTCACTGTTGCAGACAGATGGCTGTGTGTAGTCTCATGGTCACTGTTGCAGACAGATGGCTGTGTGTAGTCTCATGGTCACTGTTGCAGACAGATGGCTGTGTGTAGTCTCATGGTCACTGTTGCAGACAGATGGCTGTGTGTAGTCTCATGGTCACTGTTGCAGACAGATGGCTGTGTGTAGTCTCATGGTCACTGTTGCAGACAGATGGCTGTGTGTAGTCTCATGGTCACTGTTGCAGACAGATGGCTGTGTGTAGTCTCATGTTCACTGTTCCGGACAGATGGCTGTGTGTAGTCTCATGGTCACTGTTGCGGACAGACGGCTGTGTGTAGTCTCATGGTCACTGTTGCAGACAGACGGCTGTGTGTAGTCTCATGGTCACTGTTGCAGGCAGACGGCTGTGTGTAGTCTCATGGTCACTGTTGCAGACAGATGGCTGTGTGTAGTCTCATGGTCACTGTTGCAGACAGATGGCTGTGTGTAGTCTCATGGTCACTGTTGCAGACAGATGGCTGTGTGTAGTCTCATGTTCACTGTTCCGGACAGATGGCTGTGTGTAGCCTCATGGTCACTGTTGCAGACAGATGGCTGTGTGTAGTCTCATGTTCACTGTTCCGGACAGATGGCTGTGTGTAGCCTCATGGTCACTGTTGCAGACAGATGGCTGTGTGTAGTCTCATGGTCACTGTTGCAGACAGATGGCTGTGTGTAGTCTCATGGTCACTGTTGCAGACAGATGGCTGGGTGTAGTCTCATGGTCACTGTTGCAGACAGATGGTTGTGTGTAGTCTCATGGTCACTGTTGCAGACAGATGGCTGTGTGTAGTCTCATGGTCACAATTACAGACAGATGGCCATGTGTTGTCTCATGTTCACAATCGCAGACAGATAACTGTGTGTAGTCTCAAGAAAGAGTGTGCTCAAATTGCTTCCAGCCATTTGTGTGCGCTCCATCTTCCCAAGTTATGTGTCACGCGAATAGCAACATGGCGTGAATATTAGGAAAACACGCGTAATCGGAATCTAATTAATTGAATACTACTATCCCATCGTGATGTTGTTCCTTTTATATTCTAACACTTTGCCATCGCTCCTTTAGCTACGAAGAAAATGTTACTCAGCTAACCGCGAAACAAAAATAAAATCAGGTTGCATTGCTACATGATTGAGAACAAAATTATTGAGAAACTAGCACAATGATCCTAGTTTTGGGTAGGATTATTGACCCATTTTGTGCGGGCCCGTATAATACAAGCACCATGTATTTCTTTGGCAGGGTTATTAACCCACCTTTTGTGGGCCCGTGCAATAAACGCACCATGTATTTGTGGGGGGATTATTGGCCAAATTTGTGCGGCCCGTGCAATAGAAGCACCATGTATTATTGACCCACTTTGTGCGGGCCCGTGCAAAAGAAGTACCATGTATTTCGACTAGAGTTGAAGTACCAGTGGACGCGGAGGATCCCTGGAACTGCACTGAACGTGACACATTTCTCTGAGCATGCAGGCCAGTCAGTACTGTTGAGGCTAACCATTGTTTGCCAACTTCTCCGTTTTGAAGCCAATGTTTTGGCTACGCAAGTGTACTACCTACAATTTCACGGGGGATGCACCATTTTGTGATTAATGACAGCGTGAGCTGCGGCCAGTGAACTCGATCAGTTTGCCAGCTACAAGCTGAGTCTAGAGTGGGGGATGGAAGAGACCGCTGGACTATGAATAATCGAAGGCTAGGGAAAGGAAGGGATAGAGAGAGAGGGGGTCAGCGTCATCATCGATCGGACGAAGTCACCAAGCTTGATAGCATGAACAATAACCATATTGACACCGACAACACAGGATACTGGAGTCCTGATACGTGCCTAAGTACACACACACATGCATACATACACACACGCATAAGCAGCATAAGACTTAGCTCCTCCTCCCTCCTCCACCACTCATGGTGCCAATCGTACGAACGATACGCTGTGAGCCCGGTTGTTTGCATGGCTGACGTCGGTTAGACCGGCTCGAATTGGTTAGACCGGCTCGTATTGGTTAGACCGGTTCGTATTGGCCAGACCGGCTCGTATTGGCCAGACGGGCTCGTATTTGCCAGACCGGTTTATATTGGTTAGACAGGTTCGTACTGGCCAGACCTGTTCGTATCGGTCTTTTGAGCTTGGAAGGAGAGGGAAGGTGAAAAACAGAGGTTGTTTCGTCAAATGTTTTATTGACGGATTGATGAAATGAATGAATGGACGATAAACCTTCAGAAGGAGAGCCATAGCTCGGTAGCTTGTGACATGCCTACACGGATGGGTAGCGCTTCCCAACGGTTTCCCTGTCTAATGATTGTTGTCTCCTTGCCGGTTCTCATCTGGTTCGAGGTGTTGCGCCATGAAATTGTCGACACTTCATTTACCAAAATACCTTTCCGTCCTTACATGGATGATTGCTAGGATAGTGAGAAGCTAGACCATTGAGAGTGAGCTACGCCTTTTAGAACGTCAGCCGAAGAAGTTGTTGCACATCACAATGTAATGGATGCTGTAGAAGACCTTTGTTTTGCAACCCAAATTGACATTGCCGCTGCGATGCCAGTCATATTACATTTTCACCCCTTTCTTCCTACCCAGCATTATGTATGCAAGATGAAGTCTGCAAGTTAGAATGAACGTGAATCTCCAGCTTTAAAAATATAGCTTCAAGTGTATGCCAAGTATCAGCTTAAGATGCCCAGATCCCGCCTGACACCTGTGCACCCCAACAATTTTCACAAAGCTTCACCTCCGTCCCCGCTAGCGGGTATTCCGCTCTGGTTAATACCGGTGGGTAGTACTACCTCAGAGGTGGGATTCCACCCAGCACCCAAGTACCGCCAGGAACAGCCAAAAGTTTGATCTGCGTATGGTTCTCTTTGGCGGTGCTTAATCTAGCCCAGTCGGGTCGATGCATGTGGTTCAGCAGTGTCGCCAATCTGATTGGCCGGGGCTGAGGTGAAGCTTGGCGAAAATTGCTGGGGTGCACAGGTGTCCGGCAGAATCTGGGCATGTTAAGTTGATGCTTAGCATTCACCCATGTTGAACCTGAAGCTAACATTTCAAAACTGGGGATTCACGTGCACTATGATTTGCAGACTTCAACATAAACACAAACACGAAGACCTGCAGCAGGGTGATCCACCCCTGGTTATTGCGGAATATAATGATAGTAGTGATCATGACCATTGCTGCCAGACATTGCAGTTAGACCATCGTCTGGTTTCGTGTTCGCGGCAAGTCTGTCTGTTTCTGAGTGGACAAAGATCACAAGGCATTATCCAGGCGGTTTTCAAATCACCACCAGTCACGGTACCTGATCCATTTCTTGGCAGCAAGTGTATCGGAAGAGAATGGCTGAGGGAGATTTCTTGGGGGAGTCGACGCGAATCGCTTGCCACATCATGTATCCCATTGTTAGCTTTGCCCCTCATGGAGCTAGCAATTTAACATCTCCACCTCTGATGAAGAGAAGGGACGCCACACCCTTATTTTTCATTGGGTCGGGCGCGGAAAGTATACGCGATACCTTATTGGCTCGACATCCACGTTTGGTGGTAACCAAACCTGGCTAGTGCCAGCCACTCTGGGACCTCTGAAATCACGATCAGACCAAGCAATTTCAAAAGCACTTGACACACGATATTTTTTCCGACACGGCACGACAAATCCACTTCAGAAAAAGGCACGACACAATAACATCGAAGTCACTGGTTGCTAAAATCAGCCGTTCGCCCGCTGTAGAACAAGTCTCACGGACGCTTCTGGGCTTTCGGGAAGCTACGGATCCCAGAGGATGGTTGCAGCTGCAATATATTGCCACCTTCTTTCGGTTGAAATGCTCTGTTGATGCTGAGCGACGAGCGAATCATCATTAGGCGAAGCAAGGTGCCACATAATAATATCCCATGGCTGTTTAACTCAGGCTGGGGGAGGATCCGGTAAAAAAAAGTTAGGGTGCAGATCTGCAAGAACATGTCTTCGAAAATATTTAAAGTTGGCATGTTCGTTTCTCTTTTCTCTTTTCGATGTCGTTTGAGTCATGGTTTGTTTTGTTTTCCTGTTATTGTTTGTCTATTTGGTGTTTTCGAGGAACGGGCACGAAAAGTATTAGTCTTAAGACTCTTGTTCTTTTATATGTGTTGTATTTCTTCGCATTTTCGCCTTTTCTTTCTTCTAGTCCGATATTTCATGCTCGTGCAGGTCAGTAAACGAGAGGAACGTGACTAGAAGCATGTGAATAATGGGTTGGTGGTCTGTGACTACGTTTGAACGTGTGAAGTGAATATTGCACCCCCATGGCGTGTGAGTATCTGGCGGTGTGGTACAGTGGTGTGTGAGTGGCTGGCGTTGTGGTGCAGTGGTGCAGTGGTGTGTGAGTGGCTGGTGGTGTGGTGCAGTGGTGTGTGAGTGGCTGGTGGTGTGGTGCAGTGGTGAGTGAGTGGCTGGCGGTGTGGTGCAGTGATTTGTGAGTGGCTGGCGTTGTGGTGCAGTGGTGCAGTGATTTGTGAGTGGCTGGCGGTGTGGTGCAGTGGTGTGTGAGTGGCTGGCGGTGTGGTGCAGTGGTGTGTGAGTGGCTGGCGGTGTGGTGCAGTGGTGTGTGAGTGGCTGGTGGTGTGGTGCAGTGGTGTGTGAGTGGCTGGTGGTGTGGTGCAGTGGTATGTGAGTGGCTGGTGGTGTGGTGCAGTGGTGAGTGAGTGGCTGACAGTGTGGTGCAGTGATTTGTGAGTGGCTGGCGTTGTGGTGCAGTGGTGCAGTATTTGTGAGTGGCTGGCGGTGTGGTGCAGTGGTGTGTGAGTGGCTGGCGGTGTGGTGCAGTGATGTGTGAGTGGCTGGCGGTGTGGTGCAGTGGTGTGTGAGTGGCTGGCGGTGTGGTGCAGTGGTGGTGGTGGCTGGCGTGTGGTGCAGTGGTGGTGAGTGGCTGGCGGTGAGTGGTGGTGGTGCAGTGGTGTGTGAGTGGCTGGCGGTGTGTGCAGTGCAGTGGTGCAGTGGTGTGTGAGTGGCTGGCGGTGTGGTGCAGTGGTGTGTGAGTGGCTGACGGTGTGGTGCAGTGGTGTGTGAGTGGCTGGCGGTGTGGTATGTGAGTGGCTGGCGGTGTGGTGCAGTGGTGAGTGAGTGGCTGGCGGTGTGGTGCAGTGGTGTGTGAGTGGTTGGCGTTGTGGTGCAGTGGTGCAGTGGTGTGTGAGTGGCTGGCGGTGTGGTGCAGTGGTGAGTGAGTGGCTGGTGGTGTGGTGCAGTGGTGTGTGAGTGGCTGGTGGTGTGGTGCAGTGGTGAGTGAGTGGCTGACGGTGTGGTGCAGTGGTGAGTGAGTGGCTGGCGGTGTGGTGCAGTGATTTGTGAGTGGCTGGTGGTGTGGTGCAGTGGTGAGTGAGTGGCTGGCGGTGTGGTATGTGAGTGGCTGGCGTTGTGGTGCAGTGGTGTGTGAGTGGCTGGCGGTGTGGTGCAGTGGTGTGTGAGTGGCTGGCGGTGTGGTGCAGTGGTGTGTGAGTGGCTGGCAGTGTGGTGCAGTGGTGAGTGAACGGCTGGTGGTGTGGTGTATGACTGATTGAGTGAGAACAGCTCCACCAGGTGTTCGGCTGTGTATCGCTGATTGTAAGTCTGTGGCGCTGACTGCTGGGTGAAGTTCGAAACTTTTGATTGCGCTACATAGTTGTAGGATGGCGTAATGCTGTGCTGTGTGTACTGTGGTAGTGTTGGGGGTCCGACGCGTAGTAAACGTTCGAGAGGTACGATGGCGCAAGGTCATGCTGTATGTACTGTGGTAGTGTTGTGGCGCCACACACCGTACACTGTCGGGTGGTGCGATACTGATGTTGTGCTGCGCACTGTGGTAGTGTTGTGGCACCGTACACTGTCGGGTGGTGCGATACTGATGTTGTGCTGCGTACACTGTGGTAGTGTTGTGGCGCCACACACCGTACACTGTCGGGTGGTGCGATACTGATGTTGTGCTGCGTACACTGTGGTAGTGTTGTGGCGCCACACACCGTACACTGTCGGGTGGTGCGATACTGATGTTGTGCTGCGTACACTGTGGTAGTGTCGGGGAGCTAGATGCGTAGTAGACGTTCCGGTGGTGTGGTGGCGTGTTGTACATTGCTGCGGTTACGGTTCGTGGCCAGTCTCGGGGTCCACCACCATGCTGTGAGGCGGGGAGGTGCGAGGTGTGCGCCTGTGATCCTGGATCTGCGTTTCCCGTTTCCGTTTCCGTGGACCCATTTCCCATTGTGGTGTTGTGACGGCGTCCGCCGAAACGAGGGAATGTTCTGTCGGTGAGCTGTTCGCGATCGTACGCTGAGCTGGCACACCTCGCGGCAAGTGTCACTGACACGGTGCCAATCCTGGTGTCACGATCTCAGTCTTCCAAACGCGGCATTTCTGCCCCGCCCCGCGACATGTCAGACTTCAGGTCTCAGACACTCGCAGGTTAGGCGGTGTACGACACGTACACCTGGTGAGCCGGACACTCGCAAGTTAGGCGATGTACGGCACGTACACCTGGTGAGCCGGACACTCGCAGGTTAGGCGGTGTACGGCACGTACACCTGGTGAGCCGGACACTCGCAGGTTAGGCGGTGTACGGCACGTACACCTGGTAAGCCGGACACTCGCAAGTTAGGCGATGTACGGCACGTACACTTGGTGAGCCGGACACTCGCAGGTTAGGCGGTGTACGGCACGTACACCTGGTGAGCCGGACACTCGCAGTTAGGCGTCCCCCTGGAGCCGACCTGCAGGTTAGGCGGTGTACGGCACGTACACCTGGTGAGCCGGACACTCGCAGGTTAGGCGGTGTACGGCACGTACACCTGGTGAGCCGGACACTCGCAGGTTAGGCGGTGTACGGCACGTACACCTGGTGAGCCGGACACTCGCAGGTTAGGCGGTGTACGGCACGTACACCTGGTGAGCCGGACACTCGCAGGTTAGGCGGTGTACGGCACGTACACCTGGTGAGCCGGACACTCGCAGGTTAGGCGGTGTACGACACGTACACCTGGTGAGCCGGACACTCGCAGGTTAGGCGGTGTACGGCACGTACACCTGGTGAGCCGGACACTCGCAGGTTAGGCGGTATACGACACGTACAGCCGTTCAGTGATCAATTATTAGTGAAATAGGGTGGAACATACCACTTTCTGAACACGGAGTCGACATCCCTTCGAAAGAAGTATCAGCATCGTGCTTCTTGATGAGTCTTTATGAAGTCTTCAAACATAACTTCTAACAGTGTCTTGTTGACAAGTATCATGCTGGTACTCATCACTGCGGATCGTGATATTTGACCATCTCTTAACGCAATTCCAGATAAGAAGATTACCTGTGGTGGGGTCTGTTATACAATATCAGTTAATAAGCACAGGTATTTTGCATCGTTACCGTTGAAATATTCATCCCAATAATAGGCATTTCAAAGCAAACTGAAGAGGTGCACGCATGAGTACGCTGTTGGATGAAGTGTTTGTTTGAAAAACATATAAGCTATATTATGTGACATCATTTCCATGGCGAATTTCGATATCCTCCTCTACTCGTTTCGACATCTCGCACCCCACGAAAAGCTATTAGTTTAACACTGCAGCTGGTGTACTGGACACTCGCAGGTTATGCGGTATCTAGCGCGTACACCTGGTGTTTCGGACACTCGCAGGTTATGCGGTATCTAGCGCGTACACCTGGTGTTTCGGACACTCGCAGGTTATGCGGTATCTAGCGCGTACACCTGGTGTTTCGGACACTCGCAGGTTATGCGGTATCTAGCACGTACATCTGGTGTTTCGGACGATCGCAGGTTATGCGGTACCTGGCACGTACACCTGGTGTTTCGGACGCTCGCAGGTTATGCGGTATCTAGCGCGTACACCTGGTGTTTCGGACACTCGCAGGTTATGCGGTACCTGTCAAGTACACCTGGTGTATCGGACACTCGCAGGTTATGTGGTACCTGACAAGTACACCTGGTGTATCGGACACTCGCAGGCTATGCGGTACCTGGCACGTACACCTAGTGTACCGGAAGCTCGCGTGTTATGTGTTGTGCGACACGTACACCTCGGAGGTGTACACGTGCTATGCGACGCGTACACCTGGTGTACCGGACACTCGCGAGGAAGTGGTACACACCAGCCACCGCCATCCCACTCGTGATGAGCGGCCATGGGACCATCAAACATGCGACCGGCCGGCCGCCGCTGGCCTGGCGATCGACCAGCCTCGCCACCAGCTGCACGTATCAAGACAGATGGGGGCTCAGTCCTACAGCTGTAGCTATCAGTGTACAGTGTATTGAGAATCCGGAATTGGCGCCCGTCATTTGTGTGTGCTGATGGCCTGTCACGTGTGTTTAAACGCCCACGTGTTGTCATTCTCGGGTGCGCCGAAACACCCACGCGTTGTAATGCTCAGATGTGCCGAAACTCCCACGTGTTGTAATGCTCAGATGTGCCGAAACACCCACGTGTTGTAATGCTCAGATGTGGCGAAACACCCCGTGTTGTCATGCTCAGACGTGGCTGATTTCTGGTCTGAGTGAAACTGTATGGTTAGTTCAAAACTTGTTGAACAATTTCAATCGTTTAGTTGTGGTTCAAGTTCGATAATAACCATAGACGGGCATTACATCGCGATACAGATCTGCATACAGTTGGTCCGCTCCAACAAAAGCTACTGAGGCGAGGACTAATCCCTTCTACACTGGAACATCCTGACCTCTCGAACCACGTTCACGCGGGAACATCGAAGCTTTCAGCGGCAGAAATCGCGACATCGCAGCGTGCGACGGGAGCTTGCCAGGATCCCGACGCGATGTTCGACTTTGCGCGCGCTTAAAATGCAGCCCCGCCGAACGCGACATCTAATAAATCCCGGCTTGAAGCGTGGTACTGGGCGGCGCCGGGTCTGACTTGGCTCGGCGGCTTCGACCCGCGACCGACCGGCCATATCTCAGTGCTATCGACCCTGCAGCTTGCATAATGCACGCTAATCCAAATAAACGAGCGAGCGCGTGGAACGAGACCGCGGCCGGTCGCCGGCGGCCAGCAAGCCGCCCCCAGCCGGCCGCCGGCGGCCAGCAAGCCGCCCCCAGCCGGCGCCGGGCGGCCAGCAAGCAGCCCCCAGCCGGCGCCGGGCGGCCGGACCTCTCTGATGTTTGGCAACTGAGGCGGCCAGCCGGCGTGAGAGACACGGCCGCCCAGGTGGTTGTTGCATTTGGTTGCGCCACTAACTGAGAAGCATTCTTAGTTTTGAAAGCAAAACTGAGTTCTTCCTGTGGTGGCTTCATGAACCAGGGTTCTAATTGCTAAGCAGAGCTTGTTGCATGAACCCTGGCCCCACCACCCGATATATGCATTCCAGTTCAGCGGCAGAATTTTGACAAAAATTTTAACGTGCCGTCAATACACCGACAAGGTCGCCCGGTAGCTCGTCCTCGGCCTTATTGGGCCGGCTGCCAACTGACCCTCCCACCCGTTGGCCAAATGCGAGCGCGTGAAGCGACTCGAACTCTGTGTTGCCAGGACAGGGGAGACCAGTACAGGCAAGCGCTCTAACCAACTGAGCTACCGGGGCGGCTCAGTCGCTGTTGGTGGCTAACTGTTGATATCGAATACAGTGGTTACACAAGAGGTGTTAATGTCCCACTTTTTAAACGTTGTCGTTGTTTTTCATTTTCGTATATTTTTGTCGAGAATAAAATATCTTAAATATGGAAAATATCAGATGAACGCACATTTTTGAGTGAAGTACCATGTAGAAACCCGCATCATTCCTAACATCAAATACGGTAACGTCTATTTGTCATCTTCGCCATTCCTCTCCAGGAGATGTCAAAGTCGAATTGGGCAATATGGGCCCAGACCAGTTTGTGTGGCTCCCTTTGCTTTTCTTTTCTGTGCTGGGGTAGAAAGAAATACGTTTGTTTGGTGAACTGCACAGACGAGCCTGCAGCAATTCTTGAACTTGCACAGTGAGGCTTAGATATGGTTCTTATATATATATATATATATATATATATATATATATATATATATAATATATATATAGGTTTTTACTGGGAGACAATGGAAATGCTGTTGAATTGGTGCATTTCAGTTTCATTTGAAAGGTCACACGTTTGTATGATTTTTTTCCATATTTTTGGACGATGCCACCGTTGAGACAAATCTATCATCTAACAGCATGCAAATGTTCTAGCCAGAAGCGGAACTCCGCTGCCTCATGGAGTTCCATATCTGCTTAGCAAAGTGTACATTGTGTATTTCAACATTCAGAGTAATTCATGGACGCTACTGCAGGATAAGGTAACATGCTGAGTAAGTCATGATAGCTACTCTTCGGTAAGGAAAGTTAGTTGGTTATTAGGGCTTTAGGGCGCATCGACTACATTGGTCCGATTAGGTAACATTATGGGCATGCCATGGTTGCTACTGCTGGATTAGGTAACATTATGGGTAAGTCTTAGAAGCTACTCCTGGGTAAGGTAACATTCTGGTTAGGTCATGGATGCTACTGTTGGATGAGCTTGCATTCTAGGTAAGCCATGGGCGCCGCTGTTGGGTAAGGTAACATTTCTGGTAAGTCATAGACGCTACTGCTCAATGCCAGCCTCGCACCCCACCATTGCGTCCATCAGTCGTCTGTCCCTTCTCCACAAAACACAGCGCCAGAAACGCTTTTCACTCGGCTGGCTTTTCGTCTTCCACGCCTTAATTACCACTACCGAGTGTAGTTTCTCAAGTGAATTACCCGCTTTGGGAAGCCTTCAATCTGCAGCTGCAGAATCATTCGCTGTGGTAGGAATGCTAAGATTTCGCTCGGTCTGGTCGCCCAACTGGGCCTTTGTCTTCAAGTTGAATGGAAACCTACTCAGCCTTCGACAGCCTTCGAAAGCATGCGACCCGTCGAGGCGAAAGTCCACGCTTCACGTTATCGTGCATCAAACCATGTTGTCGGTTTTAGAAGCGAAGTAGTCGGCCAGCCCGAAAGCGCCCGTGGCTTTTTCGAGATTAGGCGGGGTCGGACTCTGATGTCGTCAGGGCCAGCATAACGAAGGTATCAGAGTGGTTTGTCCCAGGCGACACAACAACTGTAGTCGGATCTGGAGTCCACGACCTATCATCCGCACTCAACAAAGCGCGTTGTGCTAACGTGAACATAATTAACTTAGGTATTCCTGCAGTCTAATTTAAGATTATGCTTGATGTCCTTCGAAGGTTTAGAAATGCATGAAATGGAATATTTTAAATGCTGTTGCATCCTCTTCGAAATGGTTTCAAGATGCCTTTGAGCATTATAACTGTAGTGTGATTGGAACTGAGCAGACTTTTTGACCAGAAATCCCTGTATGTGAAATGTGTGAAACTTTTTTGCACCGACGCCCTTCGAAGAGGCTGCAGCGTAAGATCAGCTCGCTACGAATACATTTCTTCCACGGAAAGCAGAGGCCCCAGAGAATCGCGGAATCGGGTGCATTGGAAGTGATCCCGTAGGTTCGGACGTGTTTGGCATTTTACGAAGTAAACCCAAACACGGAAGCGCGTGATACCGATGAGCTAAACTAGAGCTATTGTCCGTGTATTGTCTATTATGGCAGCTTATGTACCGTCATTAGTACCTGTGATTTCACAAGCATGCAATTGGTTTGTGTGTTCAAGTGCATTGCTTATCAGTGCCGTGAATTGAAGCGTTTCTACAGCTAAGTGCAGCATGATGTCATGGTGCTGAAGAATCGTGGCAACAATTCAGCAAAACTTCAGTGATAAATCGATTCAAAGCGGCCGGTCATGCATGTCTTAGCTTAGGTATTTGGACCGCCATCTAGCCAGCATCAGTAAAGTGCCGAGACAGCAGCCCATCATAGGCGGCGAAGTTTCTCACCAACAAAGAAATGTCCTCGCAGGCAGAGTTGTCTAGTTCACACCAGTCCCTTGTCAGCGTTTCCTCGGAGCTGAGGGCGGCAGAAACGAACGGATTGAGTGCGTCTAACGTGGAGGCGTCATCTCGCTCTGAGACGCTCGAGCAACGAGCGTGTGAACAGACGCTTTGGCTCGTAACATTTCAGGATCGATCGTTTTCCTACTGGAGCACATCGGTTGGCAGATGAACTGAATATAGTTCTTGGATGTTTACTCGGCCTAAGCGGAATGTTTTTTCCCGTTTTCCATCCACTTAGTTGAAAAGAAGAATTTTATATCATAAAGATAGAAATGAAAATTATGCAGCACTGCACCGAGGATTGTTAGTAATATTGTTAGTATAACCTTCGACCTTTTACTCATTGTAACTGAAAGATAAATTAGGCCGAAATGAACTGTATTCTTCGACGGCGCGTCTTTTTCAACAGTGACAGTTTGAGGGCGAGGAAACAAGTACCAAGCGACGTGGGGTGTGTCACAGCATGCACTCTACAAATTAACGATCTTACAGCCGGTGGAATTCGATTGACATGACCTGATTTTCATACATGATATGATATTAAATGAATACACTTTATATGTTAGACATGGGTACTCTATGAACAAACGGAAAACTCTTGTCACACCATAAACCTACTCACTCCACTGCACAGAATAATAGCTATCGGCTTCGACAAACGAGATCTTAACGTATTGCTATGTGTTTTAATGTGCTTTGTAGGCTGTGCTCCTGGTGTCTGTACATCGGTGTTTGGTGCTGAGGGTGTAGTGCGGTATGGGACTAGTGGCAATAGAGTCCACCAGTCCCATACCGCACTACACCCTCAGCACCAAACACCGATGTACAGACACCAGGAGCACAGGCTACAGAGCACATTAAAACACATAGCTACACGTTAAGGTTTCGTCTGTCGAAGCCGACAGCTATTATTCAGCGCAGTGGAGTGAGTAGGTTTATGGTGTGACAAGTGTCTTCTGTTTCTTCATAGGGTACCCATGTCTAACATATAAAGTGTATTCACGTAATAACATAGCATGCCTGAAAATCAGGTCATGTCAATTGGATTTAACCGGCTGTGAGATCGTTAATTTGTAGACTATGACACGCTTGACGTCATTTTGTACTTGTTTCCTCAGCCTCAAATTGTCACTGTTGAAAAAAAAACACGCTGTCAAAGAATGCAGTTCGTTTTGGCCTAATTTATCTTTCAGTTATAACAAGTAAAAGGTCGAAGGTTATTGCGACAAGATAAAGATTGATAGTCGCACGAAATTTGCGTTTGAATGGAACTTGAAACGAAGGCAAACACAAAATAAAACAAGACCAAGAAATCGAGAAATCAAACTAGAGCAAAGAAACACCATCGAGCATGGCGGCTGGCTTTCCACAGCGCTCAGCCGACTGCTGCGACTGGCGGCTGCATGCGTGCCCTCACGAATACAAAGTGTTATTTCTCATGTCATATTCTGAGTGCATTCTGCTATTGCAAATGTTATTTCCAGTGGCATGTGGCATTCTCTGGCCGACAGCTGATCCGCGGGATGAGGCCAGCGCGCTTTGGGTACCAGTTGACCGCGCTGGCCTGTCTGCACTGGTGCTGCTGGCTTCTCGCTCACAGAATCACAGAACAGCACACACCTCTGGCTGGCCCAAAGGGCATGGACCGAGAGCAGGATGCATGGTCTCACTTACCGGAACGTCAATTATTGGGGTCTAATCGAAAGTCATATAGACAATCAACCTGAAACCCCAATCCCTGATGCTTTCCAGAACGTTTGCATGCTCTGCCCAAAGAATGCCGTTGAACCTGTACCTGTCTGCATGTGTGATGATGGATTTCCTATAATTCACTAAATCAGTGGTAGGCATAGCACGACTGGTATTTTTCATACGTTTGTAAAATGGATGGCTATGCACCATTTCCGGAACGTTTGTGATGAGTTACGATTTATGACAACGCCCTGAACGGTGGCGTTCCAGGATATGTCAGTCGGGTACTGGTGGAGCCAGTTCCGATCTTTACGCTGGTACACAATCGAAACGGTTGGGGCATGCTGTGCCCTCTAAAATCAACATCACAAATGGTCGCATAAGTAAAATCCATCAGCGGCACTGATGGATTTGTACTTATGCAACCCTTTGTGGTATTTGTTTTAGAAAGACGTCAAATCAGATGCATTAAACTGAACATCGCTAATTGATGACCATAAACTCGACTGTATTTTGTGTTGCTGTGCTATTTTCCTGTTGCCTATCTGTCATTTGACATCTTGTATGATTACCTAGCCGACAAGCCGTCAAATAGCCGGGCAAACTGGAAGCATCCGCCATTGGTGCTCCACTTGAAACAAAATTAATGATGAACGATTTCACGGAGCCCAATGGGGAACAGCCGGACACAATGGCCACTCCGCTCAAACTGAGTTGTGCGTGTCGGTAGGCTTTTAGCTTCTCTAATAATCAGACCAAGCTGCGTCGTAGGCACCGATGGCCTCGGACAGAACATCGAACCGCTGGGCCGGCCGACCAAGGCGGTTCGATGCTGGTTAGCCATCAAGCCGGCTCTGAATGACCGGCGGCTGCCCTGCCGTATTATATTTACTTACAAGTACATCCACGAAGCTGGTGGCTATTATTGCACAGGATGGAGGTGAATAAATAAGTGGCAAAGGACGTGGGTATTATGGATGTTGCATTCTAGAGCACTGCAGCCAGCCGCCGCTGGCTCAATAGACTGCAACAAGGACGATGGTAGGTATCAGGTAAAGAATGGAAGGGTGCTGAGAAGTCAATGCCAAGGTTCGTCCACATAAATCATACAATAAAAAGCAATGATGTAGTGTGATGTGCTTGTTTGGATTCGTTCGTCCGTTGTCATCTTGACTGCTGTGCTGGTTCACTGTCTTCGTATCATACTGAATGCAACTTCTATTGCGATGTTTCATTTCTTGAGTGTACGTTTTTCTAAGTTGTTAAAAATTCTTCTCGATGGAAGCACAGTTTTCAGGTTTTCAGGTTCATTGCAACAACGGATCACGAGGATCCAAAATTCGAGTGCTTTTCGCCATGCTGCTTTTGCACCTCTTTTTGCTATTGAAGTAAGCCTTGATTACATATCAGTTTTTATCCACACATGGCTCTCGCCGGGTGCCATTAATGTCATCACAAACTGTATGTGTGTACAGCATGCAGGTTGAAGAGCAAGTGTGCCAGATATATATACATATATATATGCCCTGCCTTCTTTCATTTTCCCCCAAAAAAAATTCAAGAGCGAGAAATGGCGTCTTTCCCTGGTGAACTCCGAACTCGAACTGAAACGCGCCATCCAGCCGCACGTCCCGCCAAGCGTCCCACCGAGCATCCCGCCAGGCATTCTGCCAGGCGTCCCGCCAGCCGTCCCGCCAGGCATCCCGCCAGGCATCCCGCCAGGCATTCCGCCAACCGTCCCGCCAGCCGTCCCACCAGCCGTCCCACCAGCCGTCCCACCAGCCGTCCCACCAGGCGTCCCACCAGGCGTCCCGCCAGCCGTCCCACCAGCCGTCCTACCAGCCGTCCCACCAGCCGTCCCACCAGGCGTCCCACCAGCCGTCCCACCAGCCGTCCCACCAGCCGTCCCACCAGGCGTCCCACCAGGCGTCCCGCCAGGAGCGGCATCCGGCCGCCGCCCTGTTGACCGCCGTCGGACGATCTCCGACCAGGCCGTTCGGGTGGTCTGCCACGGTCGCGCCGACGTGTGTCGTTGGTGCGTGGGTCGTTGTGTCGCCACTGACGAGCCGAGTGGCGAAAATCACTGCGGCGAAACTGGCCATAATGTCCGTGGCTGCACGCCCACAGTCCTGATGGTCCATCCGGACAGCGTGCCCGGACAGCAAACCCAGACAGCACACCCACACAGCACACCCACACAGCACACCCAGACAGCACACCCAGACAACACACCCAGACAGTACACCCAGACAGTACACCCAGACAGCACACCCAGACAACACACCCAGACAGCACACCCAGACAGCACACCCACACAGCACACCCAGACAGCACACCCAGACAACACACCCAGACAGTACACCCAGACAGTACACCCAGACAGCACACCCAGACAACACACCCAGACAACACACCCAGACAGTACACCCAGACAACACATCCAGACAGCACACCCAGACAGCACACCCAGACAGCACACCCAGACAGCACACCCACACAGCACACCCAGACAGCACACCCAGACAGCACACCCAGACAGCACACCCACACAGCACACCCACACAGCACACCCAGACAGCACACCCAGACAACACACCCAGACAGTACACCCAGACAGTACACCCAGACAGCACACCCAGACAAAAACACACCCAGACAACACACCCAGACAGCACACCCAGACAGCACACCCACACAGCACACCCAGACAGCACACCCAGACAACACACCCAGACAGCACACCCAGACAGCACACCCAGACAGCACACCCAGACAACACACCCAGACAGCACACCCAGACAGCACACCCAGACAGCACACCCAGACAGCACACCCAGACAGCACACCCAGACAACACACCCAGACAGTACACCCAGACAGTACACCCAGACAGCACACCCAGACAACACACCCAGACAGTACACCCAGACAGTACACCCAGACAGCACACCCAGACAACACACCCAGACAGTACACCCAGACAACACACCCAGACAACACACCCAGACAACACACCCAGACAACACACCCAGACAACACACCCAGACAACACACCCAGACAACACACCCAGACAACACACCCAGACAACACACCCAGACAACACACCCAGACAACACACCCAGACAACACACCCAGACAGCACACCCAGACAGCACACCCAGACAACACATATAGACAACACACCCAGGCAACACACCCAGACAACACATCCAGACAGCACACCCAGACAACACATCCAGACAACACACCCAGACAGTACACCCAGACAGTACACCCAGACAACACACCCAGACAACACACCCAGACAACACACCCAGACAACACACCCAGACAACACACCCAGACAACACACCCAGACAACACACCCAGACAACACACCCAGACAGCACACCCAGACAGCACACCCAGACAACACATATAGACAACACACCCAGGCAACACACCCAGACAACACATCCAGACAGTACACCCACACAGTACACCCAGACAACACACCCAGACAACACACCCAGACAGTACACCCAGACAGTACACCCATACAACACACCCAGACAACACACCCAGCCAACACACCCAGACAACACACCCAGACAACACACCCAGACAACACACCCAGACAGCACACCCAGACAACACACCCAGACAACACACCCAGACAACACACCCAGACAGCACACCCAGACAACACACCCAGACAACACACCCAGACAGTACACCCAGACAGCACACCCAGACAACACACCCAGACAACACACCCAGACAACACACCCGGGCAGCACACCCGGACAGCGTCAATAGACAGCATGCCGAAATCACTTACAACACAGACCTACCACAAACAACACGGCCAGACAGCAGGCAGCGGCTCCAGATTCCAGACAACACACCCAAACCCCAGACAAAACGTCCAAACAGCAGACAGCACATCCAGATCTCAGCCACCACGCCCAGTCAGCGCAGCTATGCAACACGATCAGCTCAGATTAGTCTAGTTTATCGAGAAAGTCGTCAACAATGAAGCCCAGGAATAGGCGAGGTATGGCAGATAAAAGGGAAGACATTTGCTCCACTGAGCACACGGTAAGGCGGTATAGAATCCAAACTTCGATACTCAATCCTGCGGGGTGACTTCAGTACGCAATATGGTGAAAGCAAAAGTTGGAAGTGGTTTATGCACAGAAGCTACACGAAATGTCCTGCCTTTAAATTGTGCTACACCTATCCGTTGCCAAGACAAATCGGCTGCTCTGCAATCACCAATGAAGCACACTAAACACTGCAGCGCAGTAATCACACACGGGGCGTGTCAGAGAACCCACTCAGTGCAGTCAGGCAATACCGATCGCCATTTTGAGAAAACACGTCGGAGTCGCACGGCAAGTCAGCACCGCGAGATTTCCTGCGAAAAAGCTCGCTCGCCCGCCGCGGCAGTCCAACAAATTGGCTGTATTAGCGCGGCCGTATTGTATCAGTGACAGGCAGCGCTGTCGACTGTGCGGCCGAGAATGGACCGATGAAGTGGCGGTGATCAATCTGACGAACTAATACACCAGTTAATACACTGCGTCCAAACATCGTGTGGTGCTGGACCGGTCGTGGTGTAAGGCAAGCTACTCGGAGCTGTGCCAGTAGATGAGTCAGGCTGGATATATTGCCGGAGCCGGGGCCGGCATACTCCCAACTGTGTCAGGCTGTATATACTAGTGATGCCGAAGTCCACATACTCGGAGCTGTGCCAGTAGATGAGTCAGGCTGATTATATTGCCGGAGCCGGGGCCGGCTTACTCCCAACTGTGTCAGGCTGTATATACTAGTGATGCCGAAGTCCACATACTCGGAACTGTGCCAGTAGATGTGTCGAGCGGAATATACTGGCGGTGTCGGGGTCCGCATACTCGGAACTGTGCCAGTAGATGTGTCAGGCTGGATATACTGGCGGTGTCGGGGTCCTCATACTCGGAACTGTGCCAGTAGATGTGTCAGGCTGGATATACTGGTGGTGTCGGGGTCCGCATACTCGGAACTGTGCCAGTAGATGTGTCAGGCTGGATATACTGGCGGTGTCGGGGTCCGCATACCCGGAACTGTGCCAGTAGATGTGTCAGGCTGGATATACTGGCGGTGTCGGGGTCCGCATACTCGGAACTGTGCCAGTAGATGTGTCAGGCTGGATATACTGGCGGTGTCGGGGTCCGCATACCCGGAACTGTGCCAGTAGATGTGTCAGGCTGGATATACTGGCGGTGTCGGGGTCCGCATACCCGGAACTGTGCCAGTAGATGTGTCAGGCTGGATATACGGCTGTGTCAGGCTTGGCGGTGTCGGGGTCCGCATATTCGGAACTGTGCCAGTAGATGGTCAGGCTGAATATACTGGCGGTGTCGGGGTCCGCATACTCGGAACTGTGCCAGTAGATGTGTCAGGCTGGATATACTGGCGGTGTCGGGGTCCGCATACCCGGAACTGTGCCAGTAGATGTGTCAGGGTGAATATACTGGCGGTGTCGGGGTCCGCATACCTGGAACTGTGCCAGTAGATGTGTCAGGCTGGATATACTGGCGGTGTCGGGGTCCGCATACTCGGAACTGTGCCAGTAGATGTGTCAGGCTGGATATACTGGCGGTGTCGGGGTCCGCATACCCGGAACTGTGCCAGTAGATGTGTCAGGCTGGATATACTGGCGGTGTCGGGGTCCGCATACTCGGAACTGTGCCAGTAGATGTGTCAGGCTGGATATATTGGTGGTGTCGGAGTATGTTGGGAGGTTCAGCTGTATCATATATATGAGTCGCACCGGTTTGATCCTGTTCGCATATCCGTCAGATGTTTCCGCCAAAACTACGTAGGCCAGAGCGTAAACTCCAGTGCATGCTCCGATTCAGAGTGCACCGAACCATGATGCAAAGATAACCGCCCTAGCGGAACAACCTGGTGATCTAGTTCCCTGGACGATTGCACGAGCATGCCGAGTGCCCTGTTGTCCAGGCAACATACCCAGATAACACCCAGCCAGCACAGCTAGACATCACGCCCAAACAACACGACCATGCGACATACCCAGGCAGCACACCCAAACAACACACCTAGGCAACACATCCAGGTAACACCCAGCCAGCACAGCTTGACATCACACCCAAACAACGCACCTAGGCAACACATCCAGATAACACCCAGACAACACACCCAGACAGCACACCCAGACAACACATCCAGACAACATACCCAGACAACACACCAAAACAACACACCTAGGCAACACATCCAGGTAACACCCAGCCAGCACAGCTAGACAACACATCCAGACAGCACATTCAGACGACATACGCAGACAGCACATCCAGACAATACACCCGGGCAACGCATCCAGACAACACACCCAGACAACACATCCAGACAACATACCCGGACAGCATACCCAGACAGCACATCCAGACAGCACATCCAGACAACACACCCTGGAGACACATCCAGACAACACATCCAGACAACACATCCAGACAACACATCCAGACAACACATCCAGACAACACACCCAGACAACACACCCGGCCAACACATCCAAACAACATACCCAGACAACATGCCCAGACAACACACCCGGGAAACACCCCCAGACAACACACCCAGACAGCACACCCAGTCAGCACACTCAGACAGCAGAGCCACAGAGCACACCCAGACAGCACATGCAGACAACACACCCAGACAGCACATCCAGACAGCACATGCAGACAACACACCCAGACAGCACATCCAGACAGCACATGCAGACAACACACCCAGACAACACATCCAGACAGCACACCCAGACAACATACCCAGACAACACACCCAGACAACACACCCAGACAACACACCCAGACAACACATCCAGACAACACATCCAGACAGCACACCCAGACAACCCACCCAGACAGCACATCCAGACAGCAGAGCCACACGGCATAGCCAGAGAGCACATCCAGACAGTACATCCAGACAACACACCCAGACAGCACATCCAGACAGTACATCCAGACAACACACCCAGACAGCACATCCAGACAGCACACCCAGACATCACATCCAGACAGCAGAGCCACACGGCATAGCCAGAGAGCACATCCAGACAGCACATGCAGACAACACACCCAGACAGCACATCCAGACAGCACACCCAGACAACACACCCAGACAACACATCCAGACAGCAGAGCCACACGGCATAGCCAGAGAGCACAGCCATTCTGGATCGCTGGCCCAGTGCTGGTCACTCGTAAGTTGTGTGCATTCAGGTCCGCTGATATGCATCGATGCTGTTGTCGCCTGTCAAATGTTTGTCTTAACACAGTTAATGCAGTTTATGATCCTGTTGTCGCACATTGAAGGTAAGGTTAGACTCTGCCACTAAACAACGAACGGCCACTAAAAAAGCATGATCTCGGGTCAACCGTATCTTGCAACACATTTCCGTTTGATGCTCTGGACCTCTTGTAGCATGTTAGCTGATGGGGCATTAGCTCCCAGTAATTCTGAATGTAGCACACGGACGAATTTGGAGGATTTGTTTTCGAAGTGACTCAAAGCTAAAGTAAGGTCCGAAATATCGTATTGGCTGCCGCATCTTAGCTGAAATCTTCCCCATCTGGTCTTCCAGCCAATACCTCGCAAAGGAGGTCCCCACATCGTGGGGCTTAGGGCACTCCCAAGCTCTGGCTTAAAACTTAGGAGCATTGCCAAATTGAAGATCAACTGAGTTTAAACATAGCACATCGGCCATTATCACTGCCAGGCGACGTAACCTGTGTGGACCTGGTATCACCACGTTCCAGGTAAGCTACATCTCAGAGATCCATACAGGTCACAGTAAGCCATTAGCTGACCACAACCATTAATATGATACCTGAACCCACCTAGTGGACGGGAGCAGCAGCGCAGATGCTTCAGCTGCTGATCGACTCTGATCCAGTTGTCAAAGTCAAAGTTGGTTGCAGCATACGAACCGTGACTTTATGACGCCATCTCCTTCTAGCGGCTGTCAGTGGATTTCACCGCGCTGGGAACAACGTGTGCTAATTACGGTGTTTACGCGGTCTCATATTTCGCCTGAAACGCAATGACGCTGAAGACGTATCAAATCACCCCGGCTTTGATCCGAGGCTATGAGTGCCTCCAGAGAATCTACGAGCAGGCAGCTGTAATGCCCATCCATTCTTATCCTATCCGCTCGGCTGTGTGGGCCCGAGGAAGAACAGAACAAATGCCTGCAGGTCCAGCTCAGACGGGCTTTGATAACACAGCCTGCGATTTGTATGTCGCCATTTCTATCCACCGAGACTGGCCTGCACAATGCCACCGAAGTCTTAGCAGCTGATGGCTGCCTTCAACGTGCATGTGGAGGGAATGGGGCGATTGTTTCAATATGTCGTGATATCAGAACACACATTGTCATCATCGAGACTCTCCTGTGTGCCAGTTGGGGTCAAATGTCAGGGTAGCATGGGCGTCAAATATTGAAACGTCTGCACAGGCAGTGATCCCCAGAGTACACCGCTAACGTTTGCACAGACAGTGCTCCCTCAGAGTACACCGCTAACGTCTGCACAGGGAGTGCTGCCTCAGAGTACACCGCTAACGTCTGCACAGGCAGTGCTCCCTCAGAGTACACCGCTAACGTCTGCACAGGCAGTGCTCCCTCAGAGTACACCGCTAACGTCTGCACAGGCAGTGCTCCCTCAGAGTACACCGCTAACGTCTGCACAGGCAGTGCTCCCTCAGAGTACACCGCTAACGTCTGCACAGGCAGTGCTCCCTCAGAGTACACCGCTAACGTCTGCACAGGCAGTGCTCCCTCAGAGTACACCGCTAACGTCTGTACAGGCAGTGCTCCCTCAGAGTACACCGCTAACGTCTGTACAGGCAGTACTCCCTCAGAGTACACCGCTAACGTCTGCACAGGCAGTGATCCACAGAGTACACCGCTCACGTTTGCACAGACAGTGCTCCCTCAGAATACACCGCTAACGTCTGCACAAGGAGTGCTGCCTCAGAGTACACTGTTAACGTCTGTACAGGCAGTGCTCCCTCAGAGTACACCGCTAACGTCTGTACAGGCAGTGCTCCCTCAGAGTACACCGCTAACGTCTGCACAGGCAGTGCTCCCTCAGAGTACACCGCTAACGTCTGCACAGGCAGTGCTCCCTCAGAGTACACCGCTAACGTCTGTACAGGCAGTACTCCCTCAGAGTACACCGCTAACGTCTGTACAGGCAGTGCTCCCTCAGAGTACACCGCTAACGTCTGCACAGGCAGTGCTCCCTCAGAGTACACCGCTAACGTCTGTACAGGCAGTACTCCCTCAGAGTACACCGCTAACGTCTGCACAGGCAGTGCTGCCCTCAGAGTACACTGCCGTGTTATTTGTCTGTTTTTTTTACGTCATGCTTTCAACAAATATTGCCGCCAAATGTGCACTTATTTGTTCGGAGGCTTGGTGTATGATGCGCCGAATCTGGCGGAATTGTTAAATGATGCTTTGTCAGGCGGTGGCGATATTATCGAGAGCTGCCAGCTTAGGTAGGGCTGCAGGTCACCAACGTTGAGAGTTGCCAGCTTAGATAGGGCTGCAGGCCAGCAACGTGTTGTGCCGCTACCAGCTTAGTTGGGACTACAGGTCACCAATGGCAAGAGCTGCCGGCATAAGTAGGGATATGTGTCACCAATGTTATGGGCCAAAAGCTGACATCGCCAGTTATATTTACAAGTGGCTTAGGTGTGTGCCGATGAAGTTATCCATTAGCTTGTATTATGCGACCAATGGGTGAGATGTCTTCCCTTCTGGTTCTACTAAGTGAACGAATTAGGTGTACTTATACTTGAGGAAGATCTGATGCGAACGATTGATGGTGGATGTCATGGATAGGAGTATGTATCACAGTAGTAACCGACACATCGTAGGTGAATACCTTGGGATCGCAGTCATAATGCTAACATCAACTGCTGCATGCATGTCACAAAATAATGGGACGCCTGGGAAGTGTTCGCTTTTAAATTGGTTGGATACATATTTCATACCGTCTGTGTAATATTTTAGCATGCAATTCCTCTTCATGGTCGAGTATAGCGAACTCTCGCAGCCAGTTATAACCTGTCGATGACTTGACGATCTGGCAAATAACGACTCAGTATGGCCTGTTGATGACCTGATGGTCCGACCAATAGTGACTGGATATGACCTGTTGGTGACCTAACGCCTGTTCAACAATGACCCGATGTGACCTGTTGATGACCTGACGACCTGACCAATGATGACTTGATGTGACCTGTTGGCGACCTAACGACCTGTTGAACAGTGACTCAATATGATATGATGACGTGGCGACTTGACCAATAACTGTTTGATGTGACATGTTGACTACCTGACGATCTGACCATGTGACTGCATGTGGCCTGTTGGTGACATGACGACCTGCTCAGCAATGACTCGATATGACCTGTTAATGACCCGATGACTTGACCAATAACTGCTCGATATGACCTGCTGGCGACCTTATGTCCTGATGAATAACGGCTCGATATGGCCTGTTGATGACCTGACGATCTGACCAATAACTGCTCGATATGACCTGCTGATGACCTGACGACCTGACCAATAGCGGCCCGACCTGGCCTGTTGCAGACACGCGGCCTGGAACGTGTTCATAATCCGGCGGCACCCCAAGGGCGGCTACATGAGCCCCACGGCGGTGCAGCGAGGCCCGTTCTGCAACTACTACGTCCACGAGGAGAACGACGAGGGCATCATGGTCGAAACGGACGTGCCAGTAAAAGAGGTCAGTTCTGGGAGCGTGCTCAATGGCGGGATCGTGACCATTGACGTGACAAGTTAGTGATTGCGTGATGTTCGGCGTGACAAGTTCGTCGTGAAGTTGCTGCGCCACGTTCTAGCCGCGGCGTGGGACGTGACTGCCAACTTTGCTGTTGTTGTTCCTAGCTCTAAATGGCTGTTCCAGTAGGCAGTCGGTTTTTAGTCTTTTTAGTCATGCAGTTAAACCGGTCTGTTTTCATCCAAGTGAGGAGAACCGAAGTGTGTTGTGCTTCTAGCCTTAATACGTCAAGCGTTTTATGTATAACAGACGCTGCTCCGGCGCGTCAGCTGGTATTATTTGCGGGCACTTTGGCAGAATGGCAGGCAGGTGCTTAAACGATCGGAGTACTTTGATGACATATTTGTGACTCGAGAAGGTAATAGTGCACTCAAGGGTGGTCGTTTGTCATCTGGCGTGTATCTCATTCGTCGTCATGCGAACGATGCGCACTGCAGGTTACGAACTGGAGCCTAAACTTGGCCACTTTGCGCGGCGCATAAACCATCCTTAATGGCTTCGGGGACAGAAGTTGCCGAGTTCTAAGGCCGCGCTATCACTGCTACATGGGGCGTGCGCTAGTTCTGGCCATCGTTTGCCAACGTCGCAGTTGTTGGCGAACATTTCTTATGGGCGCTCTTTATACTGCAATCCAACACTGAATAACTTGACATTTCCAGCAGCGTCATAGGGTATCACATATATCAAACATCCAGGTCTCATATGTTATAGAATGATGCATGCGTATTCCTGGCTTAATTATCCTGGCTTAAATAGCCTATTATTCCTGGCTTAATTATTGACCGGTGGCGTCAGGGGGGTGATTGCGCCATGCAACATTTAACACAAACTTAGCAATTCACACGGCCAGTGGGAAGTACAGAAATCACCAACTGCAAGCATCGCAACTCCCGAAACGGAAGCGCTTTTGGTGACTTGGCCGGTCTGTGCGCACGCGCACTCCATGTCACGGTGACTGGCAGGCTATCTGTGGCCGCACGTGTGCTGTGGCCCACGGGGCATCTCACGGCGACTGGTAGGCTATCTGTGGCCCACATGACATCTCACGGCGACTGGTAGGCCATCACTGTGGCCCCCCCCCAAGCGACCAACGGGGAATGCGTCCCACATGGCATCTCACGGCGACTGGCAGGCTATCTGTGGCCACGTGTACTGTGGCCCACATGGCATCTCACGGTGACTGGCAGGCTATCTGTGGCCACGTGCTGTGGCCCACGGGGCATCTCACGGTGACTGGCAGGCTATCTGTGGCCACGTGTACTGTGGCTTGCCCGGCATCTCACGGTGACTGGCAGGCTATCTGTGGCCGCACGTGTACTGTGGCCCACGTGGCATCTCACGGTGACTGGCAGGCTATATGTGGCCACGTGCTGTGGTCCTGCCATGGCTGCCTAGCGCCAAGCACCAGCTCGGTACCGTTCACCAAGTGATGCCAATGGAGACCTCACGGTTTCGTCGGACTGATGGCGCGGAGCTCCGTGCTGACAAGACTGACGGTCAGCGCAGCCCTGGGTCAGCACCGCCGCCGCACGAGCGAGCTTCCGCCGCCGCGTGACAGATGTCGCTGCGGGCGACTCACGGCGTGGCGCGACGTCCGACAGCCGTGTTCCCACAGCGTGGTAATGTGGCGCACCTCCGGCCTCCCGGACGAGGAGGCGACGATGGGCCCCGGCAGTGGAGCTGTCTCGGGGCGGCCATCTGGCCGCAGATGGCGGTGCCATGAGTGCTCTGATCCCGGCTCGCGATCCACTTTTGCGCTCCAGCGACTCCATTGGGTGGCGATGATTGCGATATTGAGGAGGCGCATCACCATCGCCTGGCCTCTCGATCATGGAACGGCTCACCGACGGCAGGCCCAGGCAGTGCAATTTTAGGCTATATATGGGGGTGGCTGTGGCATGACAGGAGGCCAGACTATTCTATTTGTGGAAAATGTTAATTTCCATTCATCGGCCGAGAGCCACGAAATGCCGAGTTTCACTTGCAAAGGCGGTATTTAATCGCAAGAACACGCCCACCTACGGCCAGCTTAAGGTTAGCCGATCGATCCGACGTATCGGGCTAGGGAGTAGTGAGGCCAGACAGCAGTGCAAAGGAACGGAACACACCAATTTGAAGAACACAATTGTTTCAGATGTATGACTCAGGCAGTCGGCTGATTCCAGATCATGGCCGCATCCCAATATATATATATATATATATATATATATATATATATATATATATATATATATATATATATATATATATATATATATATATATATATATATATATATATATATGTATATATGTATATATGTATATATGTATATACATATACATATATATATATGCTAAGGTAGACACCATTTTCAGAATGATTTGACAGATTTGGGTCCTGATTGATTTTAAAAAAACACTACTTTTGTAGTCGACGATTTTCGTCCCGACTCGACATTTAGTTCTTTTTTCACCGCAGACAAAACCGAGATGCGAAAATGGTTTGTGCATGCTCGTATTTGCAACAGTTTTCCATTTGTCGTTTCAACCCTTCCGATGACGGGTGGTGGCGTGCACCAATAGAACGAACCAGATAAGATAATGGTGACATGCGATTCTTCTTATATGAACTTCGAGTTGTCACATGTCATCGTAGGCACATGCCATCTTGTGCTTACTGGTATGACAGCTTACAATTGCATAACTAGTTTATTCCATGACTTTAGTCATTGCCAATCGATTTAAATATGCGCTTGCCCATACTTTGTAGTATCAATTCATCAATGTCCAAATCTGGTTGTGACTGCGCGGGAAAATGACGAAGGAATCCCTCACAGTTCGCCCAGATTTGCAGGAAGTTATAATTAACGTGAAGAAAACATATTATGGAAATAGCTCAAGGAAACCTGCCTCCTGGCCTTCCCACCGTGGATAAAGTGGATAAAGTGTGATGAGTGAGTGAGTGAGTGTACGAGTGAGTGAGTGAGTGAGTGAGTGAGTGAGTGAGTGAGTGAGTGAGTGAGTGAGTGAATGAGTCGGATAGGGAGAGAAGGATAAGGGCACGTATGTGAATGCTTCATCTACAGAGGGAATGCTAACAAAAAGCATTGTCATCACCTGGGTGTCACAAATTGGATGAAAACCACTGGGTAATTGAGATCGCTATTGAGCACAAGCCACGCCGACTCTGCTGTGACCTGGAGTGTCGATGGATCTTTGGCAAGGTGTGGCTGTGATATGTCAGGGTAGCCAAGTGTACGTATGGTATGTCATAGGTCTTTAGTCATTGCCAATCGATTTAAATATGCGCTTGCCCATACTTTGTCGTATCGATTCATCAATGTCCAAATCTGGTTGTGACTGCGCGGGAAAATGACGAGGGAATCCCTCACAGTTCGCCCAGATTTGCAGGAAGTTATAATTAACGTGAAGAAAACATATTATGGAAATGGCTCAAGGAAACCTGCCTCCTGGCCTTCCCACCGTGGATAAAGTGGATAAAGTGTGATGAGTGAGTGAGTGAATGTAGGAGTGAGTGAGTGAGTGAGTGAGTGAGTGAGTGTATGAGTGAGTGAGTGAGTGAGTGAGTGAGTGAGTGTATGAGTGAGTGAGTGAGTGAGTGAGTGAGTGAGTGAGTGAGTGGGTGAGTGAGACGGATAGGGAGAGAAGGATAAGGGCACGTGTGTGAATGCTTCAACTACAGAAGGAATGCTAATAAAAAGCATTGTCATCACCCGGGTGTCACAAATTGGATGAAAACCACTGGATAATTGAGATCGCTATTGAGCACAAGCCACGCCGACTCTGCTGTGACCTGGAGTGTCGATGGATGTTTGGCAAGGTGTGGCTGTGATATGTCAGGGTAGCCAAGTGTACCTGTGATATGTCAGGGTGCCCAGCTATGGCTGTGTTATGTCAGGGTGGCCAGGTGTGGCTGTAGTATACGTGGATGGCCAGGTGTGTCTATAGTATGTCAGGGTGGTTAGGTGTGTCTGTAGCATACGATGGTGCCGGGGTGTGGCTGTTGTATGATGGGCTGGCCAAGTGTGGCTATAATATACGATGGTGGTCAAGTGTGGTTGTAATATGCCAGGATGCCAAAGTGTGGCTGTGGCATGCCAGGGTAGCTAAGGGTGACTGTGTTATGTCAGGGTAGCCAGGTGTGACTGTAGTATGCCAGGGTGGCCAGGTGTGGCTGTAGCATGCAAGGGCGGCCAGGTGTGACTGTAGTATGCCAGGGTGGCCAGGTGTGGCTGTAGCATGCCAGGGTGGCCAGGTGTGGCTGTAGTATGCCAGTGTGCCCAGGTGTGGCTGTAGTATGCCAGGGTGACCAAGTGTGGTTATGGTATGCCATGGAGGCCAGGGTGGTTAGGTGTGGCTGAAGTATGCTAGGGTGGCTACGTGTGGCTATAGTATGACAGGGTGGCCATGTGTGGCTGTAGTATGCCAAGGTGGCCAGGTGTTGGATTGGTATGCCAGGTAGGCCAGGTGGCCAGGAGTATCTGAAGTATGGCAGGGTGGCCAGGTGTAGCTGGATATCCAGCCATACGCATTCATCCATTTGATCCTTGAGCAAGGTGAAGCGTCAAATATGACAGACATGAATGAGGAGAGCAAGTGTGCAAGAGTGCACTCGTATCAGGGGGTAGTTGGATCTGGGATCAGCAGTATGAAGTCAGCAAGATAAAAGAGGCCCAGGTCCCACATTAATGGAGTGACACATCTCAAAATGGTGTATCGTGCAAGAAGCCTGGCTTAGCCTGGACGTGTCCAAGTGTCGATGTGTCACCCACGTGACGATACGATGTCGACGTGAGCCACGAAACTAGGGGATCCCCCTCCCCTTCCCGCATCGTCACACACTCGGGGACGGATCCCTGGAAGGGTGCGAAGGAATGAACCCTCCCGCTCAGGACACGGGAGGCGCTCGGATTGAGATAGGGTGGAATCCCTCCTGGTGGAAAAGCCACCGCCTACAAGTCGCTCCCCTCTCCTCCACAACAGCCCAGGTTCGGCAGTGCGCCTCTCCATCCTGAAGTTATCTCATGACGTCACCCGAGTGTGTACGGCGTCTGACACCGACACCGCCAGCGGCAGCTGATGGACCAATATCGCCGCACCGACGCTCGGCATGCAAATTCGCTCTGCGGGCGCAGTCCGCACGCGCGATTGGAGACGGCGCACGTTCTCTGTGTGGGCGGCAGCTACCAGCGCCGCGCCGCCGACCCACACACCGCGTCCGGGGCGGCTCAGGGGGGAGGGGGGGGTCATTGTTCCTGCGTGCGTTTTATACGCCTGCGCTTCATCGATCACATGCTGCAGTACCGCTTTTTGTTTGTGCGGGGTGATGTTCCGAAAATGGATAGGCGCCACGAAATACGATACAATGAAATTACACCTCGTGATACCTGGCCAAATCCATCCCCTGAGGATTGTCTCGGACTGTGGGGGAGTTGAGGGTCGCCAAAGTACTCCCGTCGGTGCCAGGCTGAACAGAATGTGACAATGGACACAGGTGCTGCGATGGATCAATAGGCCAGTGACCATTTTGGCCAGTGACTATTTTCACGCAAGAGGGTTTTCATCAGGTGCCACAGTATGTGGAAAGTTTATGAAGATGAGTGACTGCAGTGCAAATTTGAATGTCAATGCAGGCTCCTTGTCGTCTGGCGCGTGCCTCCCAGCATAATAGCCATCATGAATCTAAACCGAGAGCGTGCCTATTGATCCATAGGTGCCAAAGGCAGTCACGTGACGCGTGGAGGCGGACGCGGACCACAGCTCCCATTGACATATTAAAGACGTCAAACGAATTAGATGTTTCTTGTCCGTAAGTTAATTACTCGCTCATTTATCAAGGCACGTCGGCCGAGCGAGATAATTTCCACTGGATGAGTACGAAGGCATTAAGCCTGCAGCCGACATAATTATTCGCTGGCATATTTCGCCACCACCTTTTGATTGACGCACCCCAACTCTCGTTGTTCACCCGGCTAATGGTACCGAAGAAAGTCGCAGCCAATTTCAGTGCCATTTTTCTCTATTTCACACCAATCGCTCACCGTCACGCCTGCACGAGGGATGGAGGGAAGACAAAGGAGAGATAGAGAGAGAGAGAGAGAGAGAGGAGAGAGACAGAGAGGAAGACAGAGACAGCTCGACAACAAAGACCAGGCGAGCGCGTGCGAGCCGATCGGGCCGCCATAGTTGCGGGCGCCCCGCTCTGGCTTCCCGGCCGCTGCCGACGCAGCTCGGCGCCAATTCCGATGGCTCAGAATTCCGAAGCATGGGGTGCAAGAGGCCAACGGCTTCCTCTGTCGACGCAACCATTGCGCATGTGCCTCGATAGCGCACGGGCCGACACAGCACACCCGCGGTGGACCGGTGAGTCGAACATACTAGTGGCACTATGCAGAGTCAGTGTCCGGCCTTGTACTACATCCGGGTGGTCGGCGCCGGACAAAGAACTCCACCGTTTTTCACCGACTTGGACGGCGTGCAGTGGCAGCCCCAGCAGTGTCGGGCCGTACAGGGCGACACCGCCGCTGTCCAGTGTTTGTTTATTGCGTGGTTCACGACACACTTTATGCACATTCACGGCTAATGGCGCCGCACACATTGTTTCGCCGGTGGGCCGCGGGATTGGGAAATGTACTGAGCGGCGCTAGTGCTGGACCGGTGTCCAGTGACCAGTATCGGGCCATACAGGGCGACACCGCCGGTGTCCAGTGAACAGTGTCGCGCCGTACAGGGCGACACCGCCGGTGTCCAGTGAACAGTGTCGCGCCGTACAGGGCGACACCGCCGGTGTCCAGTGACCAGTATCGGGCCGTACAGGGCGACACCACCGGTGTCCAGTGAACAGTGTCGCGCCGTACAGGGCGACACCGCCGGTGTCCAGTTAATAGTGTCGCGCCGTACAGGGCGACACCGCCGGTGTCAAGTGAACAGTGTCGCGCCGTACAGGCCGACGCCGGCGGTGTCCAGTGAACAGTGTCGCGCCATACAGGACGACACCGCCGGTGTCCAGTGAACAGTGTCGCGCCATACAGGACGACACCGCCGGTGTCCAGTGACCAGTGTCGCGCCATACAGGGCGACACCGCCGCTGTCCAGTGACCACTGTCGGGCGGCCCTACAACGCGTCGTGTCTGCATGTCGCGATGGATGGTCGGCCGGCGTCGCGCCGCCACCTGCCCGTGTCGCCGCCGTTGCCGCCACCTCCCAGTGGGACCGCCGCCGACGGCCACTCACCCCCAGTCGTCCTGAACGAACGACCCGCCAAGGATCACATGACCCCCTGGCCGTGACACTGCCCCTAGTCACGACACCGCTCTTATGGAAGACACCGCCCCTGACCGCGTCACGGCACCTAGGGATGACACCGTCCCTGGGGATAACACCGCCCCTAGGGATGACACCGCCCCTGGCCACGACACCTCCCCTAGCCACGGCACCGCCCCTAGCCACGACACCGTCCCTAGCTACGACACCGTCCCTAGCCACGGCACCGCCCCTAACCACGACACCGTCCCTAGCCACGGCACCGCCCCTAACCACGACACCTCCCCTAGCCACGACATCGCCCATAACCACGACACCGCCCCTAGCCACGACTCCGCCCCTAGCCACGACACCGTCCCTAGCCACGACATCGTCCTTGGAGATAATACCGCCCCTAGCCGCAACACGACACCTTGTGATGACACCACCCCTAAACGCTACACGGCAACTAGGGGTGACACCGCCCCTGAGGATGACGCCGCCCCTAGCCATGACTGACTGGCCGAGGCTGTGCGCTGTGCTACCTTTCCCGCTGGGCCGGCGGTGGCTGGGATCGGTGCAGTGGTCTGGGCGGCCTAATTGACGGTGTTGCCTGTCTCGACTGGACACTGAGCCGGCCGAGGCTGTGCGCCGTGCTAGCATTCCCGCTGGGCCGGCGGTGGCTGGGATCGGTACAGTGGTCTGGGCGACCTAATTGACGGTGTTGCCTGTCTCTACTGGACACTGAGCCGATGCGGCTGCACCAAACAAGGCCGACTAATGGCGGGACACTGGGCATATGCCGACAGCGAGGCGGGCCGCGGGCATTGCTCCGTCATCGATCACAGAGAAGATCTTGTGACAGGAGGTTTTTCTGCCAGCACCGAGCTGCCGACCCGTTGGAATGCAGTTTTACTCGGAAGATGGGTGTGCCCAGTACACTGTTGAATATCTTGTAAACAAATCGGCCGACTTCGACAGGCAATACCAATAACCACGAATATATTAGTATGCTTTGATTGTGTAATACGTAATATTGTGTAATATGTGTAATATGTCTCAAATCGGGTAAAACGAAAATATTCGGAATATTTTGAGAATGTAAAATGTCGAATTATATTTGAACTAGCATGTTCAAATTTGCTTTTCACAGCCTTGAAAATGTTTATATTTCAGTAACAGTAATATGGTTGAAGCGACAGGTCATGTCGAGTGAAAAGCCTCGGCAGCTTCACCAAATGCACAAATTCTCTCAAATCTATGCAGGGAACCAATCAACGAATTTACATGATTCGCAACGTCGATAACCCAGATTTTGTGGGTCCATTAGATACCAAAGTTTTCTGATAAGAATTAAGTTCAAAGCAAAAATTGAGTGTGGTAAAGAAGCGCATTCTCACTCGAACTCAGCCGCCTTGCAATTGAGTGCCCATGGCCATGTTGCACGGTCTTGTCGTGACAAAACTCGCCACGACACCGTGGTGAGTATTGATGCAGTATCGGCAAATTGGTCACGTCGCACTTTCCTGATCCTTCGACAACGTCAGCGAGACGACAGCCTGACGACTGTGATGACAACGAGACGAGAGTAAGCCGGAATTATAATTGGAAAGTGCTGAAATGACACTGGCGTCTACCATGCCTACCGATGATTATTGGACGTCTACTTCTGCATATCATGCAATAACGAATGTGCGTCTACGACGCGCCAGGCCAGCATTTATAAGACCGTGGGCGCGCAGACAGCTGGCAGTTCGGTCGGTTCGGTCGGTTCGGTCGGCTCGGTCGGTTCGGTCGGTTCGGTCGGTTCGGTCGGCTCGGTCGGTTGGGTCGGCTCGGTCAGTTCGGTCGGCTCGGTCGGTTCGGTCGGTTCGGCCGGTTCGGCCGGTTCGGTCGGTTCGGTCGGCTCGGTTAGTTCGGTCGGTTCGGTCGGCTCGGTCGGTTCGGTCAGTTCGGTCGGTTCGGTCGGTTCGGTCGGTTCGGTCGGCTCGGCCGGTTCGGTCGGTTCGGTCGGTTCGGTCGGTTCGGCCGGTTCGGTCGGTTCGGTCGACTCGGCCGGTTCGGCCGGTTCGGTCGGTTCGGTCGGTTCGGTCGGTTCGGCCGGTTCGGTCGGCTCGGTCGGTTCGGTCGGCTCGGTCGGCTCGGTCGGTTCGGTCGGCTCGGTCAGTTCGGTCGCGGTTACGTGCGTGCGGCGCCGTTTCGCGGCCATCCACTCATCTGGTTGACGGGCCGGGCGACGGCGCTTATTCGAGTGCGACTTCGCGGAGCCATTCAACATTATTCCATGACAGAATCTCTGGGAATTCGCCGGCTGACATTTCAACAGCGGTGAATACACGACGCACGGTGGACGTGGAACTCCTCCGGGAAGAAACCGGAATCAGGCGCTGGCACTCGAGGTTTCGCAGCTAGACAACAGTGCTAGATAACAGCGACGATGGCGCTCATGGCAAGGGCAGCTGTATGGTGACAGTTGTCCTGGTACGTGGTGATTATTGCGTGCAGTGTTCTCCCGCCGTATGCTTCCTTGTATTGTACTGCGGTTCTTCGTTCCTTCATCACGGGAATGCCATTGGAAGAAATAGAGCATTCGCTTGCTTGATTTTCTGACACCAACATTACCATTACCAATATTACCATGAAGACTAGGGTGCTTCGGCACGACGAGCTTTCGAGAGAGAATGGGAGGGTGGGTGATGGAGGAATGACGAAACTTCCTGGGCCTCATATGCTGGGGAGGGGGGACCAAACATACGACGTGGTGTTCCGTTTTCACATGTGTGAACAAAATTAAGTTGCACATCGCATGGAATTGAACTGAAGTCTGAGATCGGTCAACAATGTTGCGTGGAATGCTCATTCCATGATCGGCGTCGGTCGATGACCCATATTCGAATGCCTGCCGATGTGTCGTGGTGCTGCTGCTGGGAATCTACCCAAACGCGTTGACACTCACCACGTTATCCTGGGAGCTTCAGCATAAGCTGTAGTTAGCTCATTGTGTGATCACAGCCAGCTAGTAGTGCTGTAGACCACCCAACTGCCGAATGCACGCACTGGTGAGCAGGTGGAAGAAAAACCCCATCCTCAATTTTCGACGATAGCTTTCCGGCAAACATGCCGCAGTGTGCTCTCTAGCCACCTGTTGGCCTCCACTGCATCCACCGCATCGGCTGAATGGTCAAATTTGAAGAGCTGCCGGTAACTGCGGCATCGCAGTCCGCCAAAGTCAGGAGGAAAGAGACGCGCATGGCCTGCGCGTGCGAGTGTGGAGGGAGGAGGGGGCAGCTCTCTCTCTGGTAGGTCGTCACACGTGCCGCTTGGACAGCCATTGTCGAACTCAGAGCCTCTGGTATGTATTATAACTGCTCGTCAAGACATTGCTGAAGCCATTGGTGTCTGGAGTCTAGATTGACAGGTGCGTTCTAAAGGCCACTAACGAGACTTGTGCTGCAGCTTACACTACTGTGCACATATTGACAGATATGCGCCGTCGAGAAAACATGAATGATTCACACTGTTGAACAAAAGCATAACCAACCGCCACAACAACTAGTGATCCAATCGCATCGCATAACCATATCTATATCTTGCTTGTCCATGGACGAAGGACACGACAAAAAGTGCTTCATTTTGAGCAGTTTGTCCAATTTAATTTCACTTGACATCCCAATTACTGTGTGATGTATGACACGGGTTAGACATGGGGCGTAAGTGTCTGACCCTCGACCTTGTTAGACACTTACGGTCGGAGGCCAGCTCCACTAACATCACAAGCTGTGTAACCACATTGAATTTAATGTGAATACACCTTTGGGTTTTCTTGTTGAATTGTATTGAATGCAATACGATGTATTAAATTATCTATATTTAATTTGGCTTAATATTAAAGTAGCCAACAGTTGACTGGCAGTCAGCTGACGGTGAGTTAAATGCTTTGTTGATATAATGAATGTGTGAGGTGTAATACTTGAAGATTTCCTGAAGGTGCATTCACACCAAATTCGGTGTGAATACACAGCTTGTGATGTAAGTGAAATTGGCATCTGACCTCGGTCATTGTCTTGTGACTTATATGAGTTCATGGCATGATTTACCTTCTCAAAAGCTTGGTTGCTATATGCGGAATAGTGAATGCACGTTGCACCGCAGTTGTCCCTAAAACAGCGCGATTCATTTAACAAAGCTCGAGGGGCTTCGGCTATCTTGGCATTTGGTACTTGATGCGAGGCATGTATTATATCATCGTGGCCAAATACATGCACAATTTGGTCCGGTGAAGACTGAGAGACGATTCGGAGGTGGTCGTAGATGGTGAATATAGCGGCGGGACATCTAATCTCATCAGGGCGTTTCTTTTCGGGAGCTGTGTTTTTTTCAGTGTGGGTCTTAAGCGTTTCCCGGATGCGGGTATTACACTTTTGATTTCCCTACCCATTTCTCTCAAAGCACTCGCTAGTACGCTGAAACTGAAAATTATTTTAAGCGAATGTCTGATGTTTGTCGTCATGAAATCCCAGCCTCCAGGTCATCCTAGGGCACGCGAGAATGACTTAATTAAACCATATTATTTAACTGTGCTGCTTACATTTGGCGGTATTAATCACACGCTCACTGGCGTACGATGATTTTCCTAACGAACAACTCGACAGTTAAGCGTGTTTCCGTCAATGCAGCTCAGTATCGTCAAATGACTGCTTTTGGAAGCTGATTTTGGAATTCCATTTCACTTATAATCATCCCCAGACATCTCATCAATCTCAACCTAGAGAATATTGCTCAGCCTAACCATCATGCTCATCTTCCGTCGCCAGTCCTATCAACCAGAGATCTCAAGCAAGGGACGTAATCTCCCTCTCCACGTCTCTCGAGGGCGCATCTTGCTCGAAGTTCCTCTGATGTGTATGTGTACACGACCTGAAGGCGACAACAAGCCCGGCCCTGGCGGGTCCCCCGATAGCAGGCGGCGGTGCAGTATGTGATGCGTCAGCGGCCGTCCAAACTGACTGGCGGTCCGGACCACGACAAGGCCCACGACAGCTGCGGCGCCAAACTCCCGTCCAGACTGAGTGGTGGTCCGGACCACGACGAGGCCCACGACAGCTGCGGCGCCAAACTCCCGTCCAAACTGAGTGGCGGTCCGCACCACGAGAAGGCCCGCGACAGCTGCGGCGCCAAACTCCCGTCCGAACTGACTGGCGGTCCGCACCACGACAAGGCCCACGACAGCTGCGGCCCCAAACTCCCGTCCAAACTGAGTGGCGGTCCGGACCACGGCGAGGCCCGCGACAGCTGCAGCGCCAAACTCCCGTCCGAACTGAGTGGCGGCCCGGACCACGGCGAGGCCCACGACAGCTGCAGCGCCAAACTCCCGTCCAGACTGAGTGGCGGTCCGCACCACGACAAGGCCCACGACAGCTGCGGCGCCAAACCCCCGTCCAGACTGACTGGCGGTCCGCACCACGACAAGGCCCACGACAGCTGCGGCGCCAAACTCCCGTCCAGACTGACTGGCGGTCCGCACCACGACAAGGCCCACGACAGCTGCGGCGCCAAACTCCCGTCCAGACTGACTGGCGGTCCGCACCACGGCGAGGCCCACGACAGCTGCGGCGCCAAACTCCCCAACGCCGACGGTGGCCGCGCTGCGATCCGAGCTGATCCGGATATTTGACAATCGCCGGGTGCCTCCGTCTCCGATTTGATTCTCAAGAATTCCATTGGATGGAGGGAACTGAAAACGTGTCGCCGCTGTAGGACTGATTGCAAAAAGAATGTCAAAAAGCACTGTGGTCTCTGCTCATTGTTTTGTGTTGAGGAGTCATCCCTCACAAGATATTGCAATGCCTTTAAAACAAATGTTAACCCGTCCGGTCTCTGGGTGGTTTTCAACCGCCCCCCCCCCCCTCAGGTTTTTGGCGGATAGTGGACGAACACCACGCGGCAGCGTGCCCAAATTTGGCATACCTTTTCCCACATCAATGTGGCATGCTGTTTCAAAATTGTGAAGTCAGGTCGTCTAGGGTCAACAAGTTAGTCAAAGTCAAGTGAGGTCACCTGCAAAGAAGTTCAACCAGTCGTCACGCTTTAACGGATACAGATATTCTAATGAAACTTTCAGCGTTTGCTTATCTTTACGGATGCAACAAAACGTACAAGTGAAATTTTTCATTTCTTTTCATTTTTGACTGCATGTAAATTTTGCGTATTTGACAAATTACATTTCAAATAGAGGATTTTGGCTAAAGTAAGCATTTTGTATTAGCGCAAGTTGACTTCCAACAACGTTTCTCTGTCTACTCTACCAATTGGAAAAAGAAGATTAAATAAAACTTGAAAACTCGAAATTTTGAAATTAAAAAAAGTATTTATTTTTTATTTTTGGGGGCCAAAATGAATTATAGCCCTGGACGATTTCGCTGTCCTTTTCTCATCCCAAATAAATCTTGTTTTTTCATATATCCCCCAAAATGAACTCCCCAGAGTCAAAAGCATAATGTAAGTCGTGAAAAGTCGTGAAAATCTAGCCCCACTGGTGGCGTCACTTTTGGGGGGAAATTGTTTTGGAGGGAGAGCCCGGACCCTGTTCGTCGAGCGCTTTCCAATGACACCTCTTTCATTTTCGTGCGATGCTTAGTTTGGATTTTAGAGGTGGGGCCTTCAACTGCCCCCCCCAAGACAGGGGTGTGAGGATTTGACCGGAAAGACGACGCGGGTTAAGCATGTGTTCCCGTATCTTTGAACAGGTTTCGGATTAGTCAAATTATATCAGATGTATGAAATATCTTGTCTTTTTATTCGCACATGTGTTGAAACTGGCGCTCATAGTGCTGCAAAACCGATCGTTCTGCTAGCATCGTTCGAGCTGCGAGTGACTTCGTAATCGTCGTTCGTGTCGAATGTCGACGTGACGCGTGACCTCAGCTGTGCAAGTCGTGAGACAGTGGAAGCCGTGGCTGGGGGCGCGGCGGCTCATGTCAGATGCAGTGGCCGGGGCCCGGGTCGTGTCAGCTCGCACGTCGGCCGCACCCATGGGAACCGCTGAGAGCTTGGAGCAGCACTCCAAGGGGCGCTGGCTCAGTATGGCTACGTGCTCGGTGAATTTCATGTGAGGATGTGCGAATGAGGATGTGGAGCAGACCGACAAGCGTTGACATCCAATGTCGTCAACGCTTTGGATGGCTCAAGAATACCGGTGACAGCGCAGTCGAGCAGCCGACGAGCTGGCAGGATGACTGGCTGAGTGGCCAAATATTTACCACCAGCCACTGTGTAAAGTTATGAAGTTCACAATCTGACATTTTGGTGGGGGAAGAGATAATGGCACACTTGGTCAGTAAGCGTCCGTGTGCTGAATGCATTTTTCTTTCAGCATTCCGCTTTTGGATGGGTTACTTATAACATAAAAGAGGATGTAATTACACACACTGTGCCAAATCACACATTATTTATTTTGTTTTTTGTTTGTTTAAGGGCGCTTCGATAAAAAGGCACACAAGATTTGATCTCCCAAATTGAATTTCCTATGTATCGGATTCTTCCGCATAAGTGCAGCGGCAAAACCAGGCACCTTGGGCGTTGCCCACATCGACATTCTTTGTGGAGTTTCATGGGAGTTTAGACCTTCATATGTCTTCTTCGCACAAGCTTGTACAAGCTTCCATTGAAACAGAGGCGGCTTCTTGTGCAAAGTATTTAATATGCTCATTCTCTGAAGTTAATCATCTCTGGACAAGTGCTGTCGACACAGGACAAGCCTTTTTGAAGCAGCTTCTGACCATTTTACTGGAGGTTCTGCTTTTAATAACTCACGTTCACCGGAATGAATCACGACGAAAAAGTTCACCACAATGATTACGTTACAGATATGAGAACCATTGCCCCTTGACGTATGTAAGACAACGAAATGCGGTTGTAGGGAATATGGGCCATAACGTGTACCAGACATTGGAAAGGGGACTCATCTCAATGTACAACGTTTGTAATGTGACTCAGTTGGCTAGTATTTTACATTTATGGTTAAAGGATAAACAACGGAGCCAGGCTGTGTTCCATGTTAACTACATGGATGTAATTGGGAATGCATGCTACGGTTCACGAACCTCATATCTCAGTTTCATCGGCAAACATTCCGTTCATCGGGTTTTCTATCCGCAAGTATAATTATGCTCCCTAATATAGAAGCGGCTTTTCATTGCACGGCCCATTTACTGCAGCCGAGACGTTTAATTTCCTTTCCATATTAAGGCTGGCCGCAGCCGCCGCCGCGTGATATCTGCGAGAGCTGGGTATGCGGCGGTTCCGTGCGTCTTCAGTGTCTCAGATTCTCAGATGGCTGACGGCCATTCGCAGTAGCAACTCACGCTATATATATATATATATATATATATATATATATATATATATATATATATATATATATATATATATGTGTGTGTGTGTGTGTGTGTGTGTGTGTGTGTGTGTATCTAGGCTGCAGAGTATGCTTCTTCGTATGACGCATGAAGTCGCCTGCACCTGCCAGCCACGTTTGGTACTTGTTTGCTTGTTTGGCACACTTGCATGATATGGGGTTCAGTATTGAGGATAGCAGCGAACGTACAAATTACCATCCCGAGGGAATGAATTGTAGTCGCTTAGAAGAGAGTCGAAGAACTCGTGCTAAAAAAATAAGAAGCAAATGTGAGCGCGTGACATAGTCCCTCGATATGAATTGCACTTCCTTATTTCAACTCATATTGCGATGAGTATGGGAAAGCTGTGCCATAGAAGACGAGAACATAGCCATGTGAACATCCAGTTGATTACTACCACATAGCCACGCATACTTCGATGTTGTCGGACGCCGGGGACGAGCTATTTGGTTCCGAGTTCAAGTGGCGCCCGTGCTTAAAATATTGAGAAAATGGAAATAGTACCTTGTATGCGTTCGCTGAAGCATCACCCAAGACAAGTTCTACCAATGCATTTTCTTCTATCGCACTTGTCTTCGCCAACACGTGCTATATTAGTCGTAGTAATAGTCGTTTTGGAATTTATTTGGGTAGGAATGCGCATGAAGAAAAAATTGGATAGTGGCAACAGCTGTCTGGAAAGTCACTCGGAGCGCCGGGTTCCACGTCAGAACTGACTTCCCTCCAGCGAAAGTCAGTTCCATAAAACGCCGGGCTGTCCTCAAGCATGGAAACAATTATTCTTACCCAGGTGCATAGGGCGCAAAGACCACCACTTCAGTTTTAATTTTGATGTATAAAGTGCCGATGCCTAGAAATAAAAGCCTTCAACATGAACCTCTGACGACCCTCATCGCAACCTCCCGGACGGTCGCGTTTCCTCAGCTCTCCCGGACGGTCGCGTTTCCTACGCTCTCCCGGACAGTTGCGTTTCCTCAGCTCTCCCGTACGGCTGCTTTTCCTCAGCTCTCCCGGAAGGTTGCGTTTCCTCCGCTCTGCCGGACGGCTGCGTTTCCTCAGCTCTCCCGGACGGTCGCGTTTCCTCAGCTCTCCCGGACGGTCGCGTTTCCTCCGCTCTCCCGGACGGTTGCGTTTCCTCCGCTCTTCCGGACGACGCGTCGGATGCCTATGTCACTGTCCGAATCACTTCACGTGACCTCCGCCGCTGCTGTGGTGGGTACTCCACAAAGCTGCACCTGACCGGTTTTCGTTGGAAGCGATGGGTCCAGTCGGCAGCCTGTTACGAGCGTGTTAGCCGCAGCGGGGGCGGCCGGCCGTCACTTCAATGTGATTGCTCCAAAGGTCCGCGTATTTGTCCCCGTGACTGGAAAGGCTCACAAGACCACCACGACGTGTAAGCCAATTTGGCGTGTATGGAGCTCTCTTACAGACATTGGTGGCAGTCTTGAATGAAACGGTCTATTTCGTTCTTGGAGTGGCAAGAAACCCCTGTCCAAGCAATTGGTGCACCCAGTGGAAATATAATTGTCCAGCCACAGTAAATCGGTGCCCTTTTGTGATTTTAATTGAAGCATCGATCTCGACGAAGATCTTGAAATCGAATCTAGCAGTCCGCTCTTCCGTCCGCTATTTGACGAGGAATCTTTCCTCAGTCCCCGTCTATGGGTAACGACCGGCTTTCCATTTCGAGTTGAAAGCGGGTCTAAGTTTCCTGGAGATAGCCCACTCCCTGATGATCCCTAAATATCGACCCGAAGTTAGCGAATGCCACGTCGAGGCAGGAAATAAATCCTGCGCCGAACTGGCAGCTGAATACCCGGCTAACGCGCAAGCGTCCTGTTTTGCTGCACGTTGTCATTGGAGGCCGGTGGCCGGCAAGATCGCCGCGATTGCCGCCGTCGACGCTGGACCGCTCCGCGCCAGGACGTGGTGCACGATTTGACGTGACGTGGCGTGGTGTACGTGACGTGGCGGCGAGTCGGAAGGTTTTTGCTCTTGCATCAATTCAGAGTCAGCCCCCCTCACACACTACCACCACCACCACCACCACCATATTCGGTCAAAATTGTGCCGCTGAACTGAAATTCATGGATCGGGTGATGGCGCCAGGGTTCACACAAAATACCTGCTCATGAATTGGACCCTGGTTCGTAACGCCACCAGTAAGAACTCGGATTAAAATTAATTTAAAAAAATTATGTAGTGCCACCAACTCATAGCGGTATCGTTGGGTATGTACCGCGAGTTGTTAGCGTTGGCAAGGTCTAAATGTTGGCCATGCTGATGCTAGGTGAGGGTTCAGTTAACTTCCGGCGCCTCCACGGATATTTTAGCGGCATGCTGACTAAATTGTAAGCTAGAATCGGTTTGAACACTTTAAGGAAGCAGGCTAAATTTAATATGGTGCCGTTACGTTGTCCCTTCATTTATCGGGTGGCTCTAAGGTGGCTTTGACCCATAATATCATGATGCTCAGCGTGTATATCCAGAGTACACACAGTGGTTTGCGACAATGCTATCAGACAACGGTTCTCCCAGAGATGCCCAGGGGTGAATACCGCGCATTGTTTTTTCCATATTTTCTCTAGCACTTCACTTATCATTGTTGGGTGACAAAAATGAACATATTCGTACGAAACTGTTCTGCGACGATGCAGATTCGATTATTAGGGGACCAGCTGCACCTTCTAAAGAAGCGCTACGATTTGTTTATATAGTTACAAGGTGTTTTGGGGATGGGGAGCATGCGAATTCCGGAATCCGTAGTGACTGTCGCTTAGAATACTTCTAGACCAGGCGGCACCAGGCAGCATTTCCGTTTTGGGGTAGATTTATGTTACGAGAACGAACATTGTTCATCTCTAACGACAAATGTCCCTTTTCTGTCGAATCCAACATGCACAAGAGAAATATCGCAAGCGTTAGCCAGCTAAGTGTCGGCGAGAACAGCATTCCAGCTCGGCCCTCTGCAAATCCGCAGCGCTTGGGAGCCGTCACAACACATTCAGCAGCCGCCACAAGTGACTGTGAATGGCCAGACAATATTGACCGTTCAAGGCGAAAGGGCTGCCATCTATCCGCAGACACGTTGAACTACTGTGAGACAGATAAAAGTGTGACAAATCTGGCGTGCTACCAAAAACAATTTGGAAACAAGAACGCAAACAATCCAGAGTAACATGTTCTGTTAAAAGTCAAAATTATGTTATTTGTCGGGACTGTGTCCGCACCTCTTCTCACCATCATCCTTCTCGCTTCCGTGACTCCAAACTCGGACAATCCATCAACTATCTCGTCCTCAGGTACGCCGCTCAGGTCATAGCAGTTTATTATTCCTCGAGACGTGTTCTTTGTTCGATGGGGTTCTACTTTTATTGCAATACTCTCATCCACTCTCGTGTCACCTCTCCGCACACTGTACACGAACTCAGATATCCTCAAGGCAATCTCCGCCTCCTTGGCCACCACAAACTCCACCTCCAAAGCACCATCCTTCAACCTCTCAAATCTAGCAATGTTTCCAAATCTGTCGCACCCGTTCCGTCGTTGAAATGGAGATAAAGATGCAAGACTCATCGTAAGTCCTCTGAAAATGAGGACCCGAGGTGTAGGGGGAACGTTTGCGCTGTCTGTGTTGGGGGTGCCCCCACCCACGACGGGTGGGGGGCAGGTCTGGCCCCACGAGAGGGACCAGGGGAGTTTTGGGTTATTCTGGTTGCCATGTAGTGTGTTTTAGTTTCTGCTCCTCGGGCGCCCCACCGAATAGGGCCCTACTGGGGGGACGCCTGGGTCCCGCGAACGGGAGGTCGCCAGGCGCCCGAGGAGCTATACGGGGCAAGCGGCGCCTTCGCCCGGCCGGGAGAGAGATACTCACCACCCCGACCGGGATCCAGCACCGCCCACCCCTTGACCCCAGCCGGCCGGTCCGGTAAGCATCAGGCCGAGACCTAGGCCCCCAGACCGAGGCGACCAGTCGCTTGACCCGTGTGAGGCCCCACGGGCCCGCCCGCCCCTCCGGGATATCAGGACCAAAGAGGTGTGTTGGTCCCCCGTCACAACTAGCACCGTGCGACAGGGGACCTCAACCTCCAAGACTCCGTCAACCCCGGGGGGCGGGCCTAGGGGGCGCGGCTACCCCGATAAAACTGAGCTGGTGGGCAGGACCGGGGAAGTTGCCCTGCCTGCTCATAGTAGGGATAGTTAGTGTTGTAGGGCTAGATGAAGGACATGGATGTTGGGATTATATGGGAATTGGAGTGGGAGCGTATGGACGGAAGGAAGCCCGCCACAAGTGACTGTGAATGGCCAGACAATATTGACCGTTCAAGGCGAAAGGGCTGCCATCTATCCGCAGACACGTTGAACTACTGTGAGACAGATAAAAGTGTGACAAATCTGGCGTGCTACCAAAAACAATTTGGAAACAAGAATGCAAACAATCCAGAGTAACATGCATGGAAATGGCTGGCACTGAGGTTTCGCAAATACTTTTTCAGGTCTTTGATGTTTCAGAGTGTGAGGACTCTTGCATAGTTGTGAACATAATGGATAAGGTTGATAAGGTGAACAAGTCAAATACGTATTGTTGTGTTCCACAACCCAAGTCATTGCACAGGCATGTACGTATGGGTGGAGGGTTCATATAATTTTTGGTGTCCCCAGCATGTAATTCAACCATATTGCTTTCATACACAGAATGCGAATTTGTTTATCTACACGTACAATTTGGCATGTGATGCAAAAGCTAAAATTAAACAACCTTGAAGCATTGCTGGCGTGTGAATCATGTGCACATCATGTATGTGTTAAAATGTATTTGGTATTTATATAGAAGAAACTCTTGAGCACAAATTGGAGAACAAATATATGGACTGGACTAGTTGAAGCTCACCTATAAACTTCTTCCTCTATCATTTCTTTTGGGAATCACATGCTGATGTAGGCAAGGCATTCACTATTTCAAATCACAGCACTTAGCATTTACAGAGTGGATGATGCAGACTCCTTTGATGACATTATGGTATTACATGTTCCAACATCAGTAGGTTTTATGCAGTCCAACACCAGTGGGTAGTTGTTCTGATATGGAAGGTTATGTTGGCTTCTGTGGTGCGCCTCAGGCGTGGCCCAATGTTCATGTCGTCGCCAGCTCAGTGTGTTTGCTTCAGTGTGCGGTCGATCGAGCTATTTGGAAGCTGGTCTAACGGCTGCAAAGCTGGTTGCTCCACTGTCGGCTATATTTTTCATCTACGGTTTTGTTTGTATGCATTTTCCATTTTCCAAGCAAGCATTGGCTTTGCTTGATGGCCGTCATTCTGATCTCGACATACCTTGGATGGAGCCAATGTTCTGAGTGTGCTGGCATCAGGTGAGGCCAATGTTCTGAGTGTGCTGGCATCAGGTGAGGCCAATGTTCTGAGTGTGCTGGCATCAGGTGAGGCCAATGTTCTGAGTGTGCTGGCATCAGGTAAGGCCAATGTTCTGAGCATATTGACATTCGGTGGAGCCAGCGTCGTCTTTGTTAGCAACGTCTACATACAATAAGGTTAGGGAATCTGCCGAGCTGCAAGTTCGGGCTTATTTATAATTGCGAAACGTCTAACAAGCTGAATGACTCCAAAAATCCGTCGGGTCAGGTCTGCTTCAACCGTCCTACAGACCTTTTGGATCAGATCTCCCTGTATGGAGTCCCAGATCTGTATGGTCAGGTCCAGATCTGTCGGCTCAGGTCCGTCTGGAAGGTGTTCGGTGTGCCCAGAGTCCTGGGGTCAGGTCCTGACCTCTGGGATCATGCTCCACCTGGAAATGTTCCGTGATGCCCTGACCTCTGAGCCTGGGGCACAGGTCCAGACCTCTGGCGTCAAACCCGTTCAGGAGGTGATCCGTGGTGTCCAGCCCTCTGGATCAGAGGTCTGGACCTGGGATCTGGAGTCAGGCTAGGATCAGGCCGGTGGGAAGGTGTACAATGGTGGCCGGACACCAGGGGTCAGGACTGACCTGCAGGATCAGGTCTGCCCTTCGCGGTCAGGTCTGATCTCCGGGGTCAGGTCGGCCGGGGAGGTGTGCAGTGGTGGCTGGACCCCAGGGGTCAGGTCTGCCCTCTGGGATCAGGTCGGCTGAAGAGGTGTACAGTGGTGTCCGGACCCCAGGTGTCAGGTCTGCCCTCCAGGATCAGGTCTGCCATCTGCGGGTCAGGTCGGCCGGGGAGATGTGCAGTGCTGGCCGGACACCAGGGGTCAGGACAACCCTCCAGGGTCAGGTCTGCCATCTACGGGTCAGGTCGGCCGGGGAGGTGTGCAGTGGTGGTCGGACACCAGGGGTCAGGTCTGATTTTCTCGATCAGGTCGGCTGGGGAGGTGTGCAGTGGTGGCCCGACACCAGGGGTCAGGTCTGCCCTCTGGGATCAGGTCGCCGGGAGGTGTGAGTGTACCAGGTCTGCTCTGGTGGCCGGGGAGGTGTGCAGTGGTGGCCCGACACCAGGGGTCAGGTCTGACTTTCTCGGTCAGGTCGGCCGGGGAGGTGTGCAGTGGTGGCCCGACACCAGGGGTCAGGTCTGCCCTCTGGGATCAGGTCGGCTGAAGAGGTGTACAGTGGTGGCCGGACCCCAGGGGTCAGGTCTGCCCTCCAGGATCAGGTCGGCCGGGGAGGTGTGCAGTGGTGGCCGGACACCAGGGGTCAGGACTACCCTCCAGGGTCAGGTCTGCCATCTGCGGGTCAGGTCGGCCGGGGAGGTGTGCAGTGGTGGCCGGACACCAGGGGTCAGGTCTGACTTTCTCGGTCAGGTCGGCCGGGGAGGTGTGCAGTGGTGGCCCGACACCAGGGGTCAGGTCTGCCTGGGTCGCGCTCCAGCTCGACGGCTATTGATCCGGCTCCGACCGCGGTGCGCGCGGGACGCCGGTTACGGTGCCGCTCCGGCTGGACCGGTCCGGCCCGTCTCTGCTGGGTGTCCCACGGCCCGCCTCGTGACGCCGTCACGTCACGTCACGAACCACGGCACGGGTCGGTCGAGCGTCGTCCTCGGCTGACGCATGGTGTGTGTGTGCCGGCGTGCACTAACCTGGGAGCACTCATCAGGGAGTACTCACTGGGAACACTCACCTGCGAATACTCACCCGGGAGCACTCCCCCAGGAACACACACTCGGGAGCACTCACCCCAGGAACACTCACTCAGGAGCACTGGCTCCAGGAGCACTCACTCGGGAGCACTGGCTAGGGGAACACTAACTCCGGGAGCACTAGCTCCGGGAGCACTAGCTCCAGGAGCACTCAGTCGAAAGCACTAGCTCTGGAGGCACTGGCTTCGAGAGCACTCGCTCCGTACCGGTTTGCGGTAGTGTCCCGCTGGCGTCTGTTGTCGACACGTTGGCTCCAATTCGGCGGATGTTTTTCCTTGGTCTGAGCGTGCTATGAACTGCTTCGGTGAGTGTTCGTCGCGGACGCAGACCGCCGGCTGTGACGCCCATTATGGCATGCACTGTCGCTCCTGTGTCGACCCAGTATTCCATGTAGGTCTGACACCTTGTCTCGGTCGTGGCCATCACACAAATTGCTTACGCTAGGTCTCGTCGGTGCTTTTCACAGTTAGACACACACACCCATACCTGTTGGCCACGCCCCACGCCAGCATTTTCGCTCCGACTACTGTCCGACCCGATGTCAATCCAATGGCCGTCGCAGTCCCGGCCATTTACTGGCTGTCCACTTTGGCCCCACAATGCCCACGCATTTTGACAAATATTGTCAGGTCGCTGACATGACCAGCATTAGTCTCCCTTTGTGACTCGGGGCACGGGAATTGTCGGCGACCGAGAGAGACAGTTCTACGAACGGTCAGGCCTTCGGCGGTCGACAGAGTGCCCAACGTTTGCAATCCCTCGAAGAAGCTGTGGCGAGTTACGATATACGCGTGAAGGCGCTGCCACGATCGAGAGGCTCTCGGCTACCAAGCTGCCATGGGCGCCGTTCATGTCGGCAGTCAGCGTCTACTGGAGCCATGCCGCGTTGAAGAGCCCTGCGTTGTGAGTGCCGGCTATGTGTGTCTTGCTCCGTGGTGGCGAGACAGTATTCAAACCACACACACGAGCCGCTGTTTTCCGAGTGACGTCTTTGGTGGCGTGTTTCCTCGCGGCCGGAAGTACTCCACCAGGAGATTGGACTTCGCTGAATCCACTGCGCGTTGCATTTGTTTAAAGTGGTAGCGTTTCTGATGGCCAATGCAGGCCTAGCTGGATTACGGTGCAACCAACTTTCATGCGTACATAAAAGAAATCTGTTTTACGCCGTTCTAAACTTCGTAATATGCTATGGTCGGCTAGTATTTTGCTTTGGCTTGCATCTGACAAACACGGGCGTTGGGCATGTGTTTTGGCGTGACAACATGGTGTACAAAAACACTTCCCAAAATGCACACCCACTGTCCGTAAAATGTGTGTGTTTACGGTTGGGATGCAACAAATTAAGAATCGAAGATACAGCATGCATTGCTGGTCGTAAGGTCCAGATACCCGAAGTTCTAGCAAGATATGCAAGTGACTTTACATGCTGGCTCCCAAAGAACCAAACCGCACTGAAATTCTAGCATATTGTCAGGTTGTGGAGTAGTTAACCATCGTTGCGTATTTTGTGTTGGATACGTTCGTTGGTGGCGGCCTATATTCAGCTCCAAAGCCATGCACCTACCATTCGGTGTTCCATAAGCATAGAGTAAATGTATTCGTGTGTTACTTCGCACTTGCTCCTCTCCTTTTCTTCCTCGCCCCTGCTCTTGCTCTTTCTCTTCCTCTCGCGCCTGTCTTTTCTCCTCCTCTACCTCATCTTTCTCCTTGTCGTTCAGCAGAAGCCAAGCACAGGACAATTCGATGTGTTTCAGGTTTCGTACGCATTTCTGTATGCACTGGACCAGGTAGCCTACAGGCTTCACCCCGACAAGGCACACCTGTCCATGGTAGGGGGTTGAGCACCACCAGGGCCCAGCGGACCAGGCCATCGGTCCGAGGCGAGGGGCGAGACTGAGTGTCTCACTCGTCCTTCCATCCATACGCTCCCATTCCAATGTCCATCCCATCTCAACGCCATGTCCTCTACCTGTCCTTGCAACATCAACTCTCCCTTCTACGAGCAGGTAGGACAACTTCCCCGGTTCTAGCCTCCAGCTCAGTTTTATCAGGGTAGTCGCGCCCCCTCAGCCCGTCCCTCGCGGTTGACGGAGTCCTGGAGGTTGAGGTCCCCCGTCGCACGGTGCTGGTGCGACGGGGGTCCAACACACCTCTTTGGTCCCGATATCCCGGAGGGGTGGGCGGGCCCGTAGGGCCCCACGCGGGCCAAGTGGCTGGTTGCCTCGGGCCGGGAACCTGGGATTCCTCCCAGTGTCTGCCGGTCCGGCCGGCTGGATCTCAGTGGTGGCTGCTCGGCTTCTGCTGGCAGGACTCTTTCTACTTTTGCGTGCGGCTCCCATTCGGTCTACGATTCGCCTGCGTACTGTTCGATGACCCCGCTAAGGTCGTGACAGCAGCCGGCCGTCACCACACAGGTGCCCCACACCTATCAGTATCTCAACGATTTCTTTTTTTTCCGCGTCGTCATCACCCGCCTGCCGTCGGGCTTTCATCACCATGTCGGAGATCTGCCATGCTTGCGGTATACCGGTGTCCGAGGAGACCACTGAGTCACCCTCACACGAACAGTGAAACTTGACCTGGACTGGTGGCTGGCGGTCCTGCCCCGATGGAACGGCCACGCCCCACTGCTGCACCCACATTGGACGTCCCCGCCAGACCTAAGCCTCGCCACAGACGCCTCAAGAGCGGGTTTCGGTGGCAAGTGCGGCAAGGGGTTGTTCTACGCGCGTTTGCCGCCCCGCGTAACTCTTCTCACACCGGGCATGTCCTAGCTCGAAATGGTTCCGATCGTGGCAGCTAGCGTCATCTGGAGCCCGTTGTCGCCGGGCCACGTTTCACTGCGATAACTCCGGCGTGGTCGGCGCAGCGGAGCGTAGGTGGTCCAGAGACCCGTGGCTCATGTCTCTCCTCCGCCAGTCACTCTTTGTTGCAGCGGCCCATCACTTCCACGTCCGCGTGGTCCATCTGCCCGGTCGCGATAGTTACGCGGCGGATGCCCCGTCACGCTTACAGATCCCGGCGTTCTGGCGGGCCCGTCCGGACGCCAGCGCGGCCCCCGAGGCCGTGCCCAGCCACCTGCTGCAGTTCCTGTCGGACCCGTCAGAGGCGTGCACGGTAGCTTCGGGATACCGAGCATAGACCGCCACCTCGCATCCCTGTTACGTGCCGATATTTCGACAGCCACACGGCGCGCCTACCGCCCCATGGTCACGAGGTATCGCACACTCTGCTGCTAGCACAAGTTCACTCCTTTCCCGGCCGCCGAGCGCGTCCTTCTGCGATTTGTGGCGCACCTTAGCCTCCAACGGCTGTCGGCCATCTCCATCTCTTTGCACCTGGCCGCCATACGCCACAGTCGTCACATCACACACGGGGCTCTCCTGGATCGGGCGAACGTCACGACTAGTCCTCGCCCTCCGCACCGCAGCCAGGCTACCCCGGCCCCGCCGTGCGACCCGAGCTCTGCTAACCCCGGCAGACTTGCGGCTCCTCATGTCGGCCTTGAGACGCTCTGGAGAACACAAGGTGGACGGCGCACCAGCGTGGAGCGCCGTAACAGTCGGGTATTTCGGTGCGCTCCGTGCGTCCGAATAGCCTAGCCGCAGCGAATCTGCGCTCGACCCCGGTCAGTCCTGTCAGCGCCGTCACCCGCAGCTGGGGCCGTGGCGCCTGCCGCTGCCCTGGTGCTGACCATACCTGCCGCAAAACCGGACCAAACCTTCAGGGGTGCATCCGCCACGTTGCAGCCGTTTGGTGATTTGGCGTCTTTCAGCCGTGAATCGGCGAAAACGGAACAGCTGAAACTAACTTGAGTCGAAACCGTCACAAGCCAAACAGTAGGTCGCAACCGCGAGGAAAAAAATGCCGGCGAACGAGTAAGTAAATGCTAATAGTATATTCCCGTAAGGTCAATGGTTATTAGCGTTGTTACGACCCGCCAGGTGGTGACTGCTCGCGGAATCGTCTGTTATAAAACTAAGCTAAGCTAAACTTATCAAGTAAGTGTGGCAGTATGTATTCGCAACTTAATAAATATTAAATAGGCAAATGGGAACAAGCTGTAGTATTAAGTCGCGCACATAAATTAATTCAGGTCTGAAGTGTGTTGTGATATTTAGCAACCTGCCTGTTCGCCGCTGCAGCCGGGCACAGCACGGCACGGACAGCCGGTTACAGTAGGGTCGATAGTCTAGCCCACATCCACCCCATCAACCACACATCGGTCCGTGACGCGCACTTCCAGTTTCCTCATGCCGTCAGAGACGGTCTTTCAGCCGTATATCGACGAAAACGAAACGGCTGAAACAAACTAGAGTCGAGACCGTCGCAAGCCAAACAATAGGTCGCAACCGCGAGGAAAAACGCCAGCGAATGAGTAGGTCAGTGCTAATTCATGCTTCCGGATTATTCATTAAAACGTTCATGCTTGGTCTAAAAACAATGCGAAAAATTCAGTTCGATTGCGTTGCACGTAGTCGTTTCCCATTGCATTAGGAACCATATCAGCGGTGGTGCGTTTGCATTGTACTATTTTGAGCTAATTGCTGGGTGAATTATGTCTATCTTTTAACCGGAATTACGAACTCCGCATGTCTGTTCAACGGAGCCAACTCCCCTCGCTACACATCGGCCACCTATGCAATCAGGTATAGGTAGGACAGATGCATATATACACACACACATACACACACACAGATACATATATATATATATATATATATATATATATATATATATATATATATATATATATATATATATATATATATATATATATATATATATATATATATATATATATATATATATATATATATATATATATATATATATATAAATGTATATATATATATATATATATTGGTATATTTTGGCAGGATATCTTCTTTTGTGTGTTGGCTGTTGAAGAGAAGAGCGCATTTAGCCTTAGCAAGTTTTCTGTCTAGGTTTTCGATTGATCGTATTGTTTTCTTCGTTTCGTTTGATAACGAATGTAACTGTTTGATAACTTTGATAAACGAATATAACTGTGCATGTCACTAGGTGAAATCATTTACCAGCTATCAAACGAATCGAAGAAAACAAAACGATCAATCGAAAACCTAGACAGAAAACTTGCTAAGGCTAAAGGCGCTCTTCTCTTCCACAGCCAATGCATAAAAGAGTATATATATATACATATATATATATATATATATATATATATATATATATATATATATATATATATACATATCGCGGTCTGTCCACTCTATTTTGCAGCAACGAGGTTACGCTTCGTATGATTGCCTCCCCGTTCACGAAGCTCTCTCATTAACAATGGACACACAGAGCCGCCGGCCTGTCTGTCTTGTCTGCCGCCGCGCGGCTTCATCTTGTCTCGCTCTCCTGACACTGGCACTTGGCACCAAATTATCGCCGCCTCAGTCGGCTGGCACCCGGACACGATCCGGGGGACACGGTCGATGGGGAGGGGGGAGTGGGAGCATGCTGTGGCGCCTGCCCGGTCGGCCGATATTATCGCCCGCTGCAGCTCACTGTGTCGCAAATGTGTGTCTGCAGCTAAGCTGCGACACTGGCGGCGCGCATGCCGGACCCGACCGTAATCCAGCAGTTTGTTGTGCGGGCCTGTTCACCGTCAGCCGTCACATCAATTGGTCAGAGGTCAGGAGTCCAGCCCGCGTCAGAGGTCTGGAGCCCAGCCCGCGTCAGAGGTCAGGAGGCCAGCCCGCGCCAGAGGTCAGGAGGCCAGCCCGCGCCAGAGGTCAGGAGTCCAGCCCGCGTCAGATGTCAGGAGTCCAGACCGCGTCAGAGGTCAGGAGTCCAGCCCGCGTCAGAGGTCTGGAGCCCAGCCCGCGTCAGAGGTCAGGAGTCCAGCCCGAGCCAGAGGTCAGGAGTCCAGCCCGCGTCAGAGGTCAGGAGTCCAGCCCGCGCCAGAGGTCAGGAGTCCAGCCCGCGTCAGAGGTCTGGAGCCCAGCCCGCGTCAGAGGTCAGGAGTCCAGCCCGAGCCAGAGGTCAGGAGTCCAGCCCGCGCCAGAGGTCAGGGGGCCAGCCCGCGTCAGAGGCCAGGAGGCCAGCCCGCGCCAGAGGTCAGAGGGCCAGCCCGCGCCAGAGGCCAGGAGTCCAGCCCGCGCCAGAGGTCAGGAGTCCAGCCCGCGCCAGAGGTCAGGGGGCCAGCCCGCGCCAGAGGTCAGGAGTTCAGCCCGCGCCAGAGGTCAGGGGGCCAGCCCGCGCCAGAGGCCAGGAGGCCAGCCCGCGTCAGAGGCCAGGAGGCCAGACCGCGCCAGAGGTCAGGGGGCCAGTCCGCGCCAGAGGCCAGGAGGCCAGCCCGCGTCAGAGGTCAGGAGGCCAGCCCGCGTCAGAGGCCAGGAGGCCAGCCCGCGTCAGAGGTCAGGAGGCCAGCCCGCGCCAGAGGTCAGGGGGCCAGCCCGCGCCAGAGGTCAGGGGGCCAGCCCGCGTCAAAGGTCAGGAGGCCAGACCGCGCCAGAGGTCAGGAGGCCAGCTCGCGTCAGAGATCTGTACGGCTCGGCTCTGCCCAAAGTGGCTGTCAGACACTGGTGCGACCAAAATGTGGTAAAATCCTGCCAGAATGGTGCGGCCAGTTGCGGCCAAAATGAGTTGGAAGGTTCTGTCTGAGAGAACGGTATTTGTCGGACATTTTTATATTTCTAATTGTTGCCTTCACACTGTTCAATAATTGAAAAAGAATGCATATCCAGAGAAGCTGCAATGTATGCAGCTAGTTTATCAGCACGCACACACACACACACCAAAAGGCTGTGTGCCTTGTGTGCTCACCTCAAGACTGCATACTGAAGACATCATGATTTATGCACATGCAGCATCACATTATCGGCACTGACGCAAGATTAGCCACGCAATGCATGTACACCTTACACTGGTCACGTGCATCCCATCATGACACAAATATTTCGCATACACGACAATCAACACATACCCCATATCAACAGCCGCTTCTTCTTGGGATATCGAGCCACACCAACATGCACGACAATGAAAACGTAGATGGAGAAACACATATAGTTATTACACTACAACACACCGTAACTGTCCACCCTCAAAATCTGACTACTAGCCCACAATTATCCACAATTATTCAGGCTATTAGCACACACGTTTAACGCGCATGTCATACTTCACAAACACAACTTCACGATATTGTGTTCCCAAGCACAAGTACCCAAGCACATAAATGGATATTATTAACCAAAATACCAAACATAAAGTCATCAAGTCATAAAGTGTTCAGATTTAATAAGAGCCAAAGGGGTCATCTATGTATGAGCAAGACAAACTACCGAGGACTATTGTTGAATGGCAGATGGTTCGAAGAAAATGTATAATGGCATGTAACGGTATTACTTTTTTAACATTAAAGTGAAAATGTATATTTATTACAACGCCTGGCGTTTTGGTGTTAAGGGAAGGCAAAGAGTGGCTTGGGATTCTTCAAGGGAAGGCAAAGAGTGGCTTGCCTTTGCTAGCCCTTGAAGAAGGTATAATACCAAAACGTCGGGCGTTGCAATGAATATATATTTTCACCTTAATGTTAAGAAAACTAATACCATTGCAGGCCATCCTACATTATACAGGACTGGTCTGTATTTTCAGAACTGGAGGGAGATTGGGTTGGTTTGACATCCACTCTAATACCCCCTCCCCCTCCCCCTACCCGCAGACGGTCTTTGTTCTCAGTATTTCAGGTTCGGAAAAATAGCATGTCTACCCCTAAGGAGGTCCGAGCCCACTTGGTTGGTTCCCTGTAGGGGTGCCGGTACAGGCAATGTCCAATACTTGGAAGCGTACCCTAACGAAGTAGGACTTATGTAAAAAGGGGTTGCTTTGAGACTCAGGCTATTTCACGTTCTAGCCAATAGCACATATCCAGCATAACATTGATTACTTATTGTTTGGTAGCTGTTGTCTAGTTAGATTCTCATCAGGATATTCAAGTTGAGGAGTATTCTTTAAGTCAGTGAATTACCATTTAAGGCTAAAGACGCCTGAAAATACCTCAAGTGGGTTGTTGTTGCTTTTGGAGAACCAAATAAGCCGAGACATGAAACCAATTATATTTGACACATCTTCCTTGGTTTCTCCTCAAGACATCGATACCAGATCACTTAGGACCAAACGCATTTTGCATAATTCCGCTCAAAACAGAGCAGGCCTGCGCCACCCTTGGCTTGTTTGCCTCATGCGGCGTCGCCTACTAAGTTTCGTCACCACCACTTAGAATGCTGAAGTTTGCGAGGAGCCCGTCACGTGACGAGGGGCAGTCACGTCACGAGGATCCCGTCACGTCACGAGGGGCCGTCACGTCCGACTGACCGACGTCGCACCCTGCAACATCGGCTGTGTCATTGCACGAACAACGGTGGTCACGTGCCGGTGTTCGTCCCGCCTCACATCTGTCGCGCATCCAGCATCACGACTGCTGTCACTGCACGAACAACGGTGGTCACGTGCCGGTGTTCGTCCCGCCTCACATCTGTCGCGCATCCAGCTGACGGTGGTCACGTGACGGTGTTCGTCCTGCCTCACATCTGTCGCGCATCCAGCTGACGGTGGTCACGTGACGGTGTTCGTCCCGCCTCGCATCTGTCGCGCATCCAGCTGACGGTGGTCACGTGACGGTGTTCGTCCAGCCTCACATCTGTCGCGCATCCAGCTGACGGTGGTCACGTGACGGTGTTCGTCCTGCCTCACATCTGTCGCGCATCCAGCTGACGGTGGTCACGTGACGGTGTTCGTCCCGCCTCACATCTGTCGCGCATCCAGCTGACGGTGGTCACGTGATGGTGTTCGTCCAGCTTCGCATCTGTCGCGCATCCAGCTGACGGTGGTCACGTGACGGTGTTCGTCCCGCCTCACATCTGTCGCGCATCCAGCTGACGGTGGTCACGTGACGGTGTTCGTCCTGCCTCGCATCTGTCGCGCATCCAGCTGACGGTGGTCACGTGATGGTGTTCGTCCAGCCTCGCATCTGTCGCGCATCCAGCTGACGGTGGTCACGTGACGGTGCTCGTCCTGCCTCACATCTGTCGCGCATCCAGCTGACAAGTTCGGCGGAGCGACTGCCGAACGATCCGATAGACAAACTGGGCTTATAACGATATTTGTCGGATGTAATGAGCGTGATTAAACCGTGAACCTCCGCGACGCAAGGAAATGGCGGGCGAATGAATGCTTGGAAAAAAAATGTTCTGTGATATTTATTCGTTTCGGAAAACAAAGCATTGATTTCCAATTCAGCACATTTGTGCGGTCAGTGTGTGTGGACGCTAACGCTTTGCTCGGCCCAGCTCGGTGCCGTGTGATGGCGCTGCAATCACAGCCGACCCGGTCCATCATGGTGGCACGTCCACGATTACAACAAACAAAAAGCACCACCAGGGCCTTGGTGATGGTCCTGGTGGTGGCCCTAGTGGTGGTCCTGGTGTTCGTCCCTGTTGTTCCAGAAGGTGGTGGTGTGACGGTGACGTCCCCGTGCCAGGGACGGTGTGAGGTTTCTGATCCAGACGGTGGTGGTGAGACGGTAACGTCCCCCCGTGCCAGGGACGGTGTGAGGTTTCTGATCCAGACGGTGGTGGTGAGACGGTGACGTCCCCGTGCCAGGGACGGTGTGAGGTTTCTGATCCAGACGGTGTTGGTGAGACGGTGGGGGTGTGACGGTGACGTCCACGTGCTAGGGACGGTGTGAGGTTTCTGATCCAGAAGGTGGTGGTGTGACGGTGACGTCCACGTACCAGGGACGGTGTGAGGTTTCTGATCCAGACGGCGTTGGTGTGACGGTGACGTCCCCGTGCCAGGGACGGTGTGAGGTTTCTGATCCAGACGGTGGTGGTGAGACGGTAACGTCCCCCCGTGCCAGGGACGGTGTGAGGTTTCTGATCCAGACGGTGGTGGTGGACGGTAACGTCCCCGTGCCAGGGACGGTGTGAGGTTTCTGATCCAGAAGGTGGTGGTGTGACGGTGACGTCCACGTGCCAGGGACGGTGTGAGGTTTCTGATCCAGACGGTGGTGGTGAGACGGTAACGTCCCCCCGTGCCAGGGACGGTGTGAGGTTTCTGATCCAGACGGTGGTGGTGAGACGGTAACGTCCCCCCGTGCCAGGGACGGTGTGAGGTTTCTGATCCAGACGGTGGTGGTGAGACGGTGACGTCCCCGTGCCAGGGACGGTGTGAGGTTTCCGATCCAGACGGCGTTGGTGTGACGGTGACGTCCCCGTGCCAGGGACAGTGTGAGGTTTCTGATCCAGACGGCGGTGGTGAGACGGTGACGCGGATCGGGAGTGGACAGTGGAGCATATTTATCGTATCGTAGACCCGGCCGTCACATGTAGTTTGCGTCACGGCCGGCATGTGGCACTGCATCTCTCGATGGCCACTTCGGGTTTTACGCTGCATCCAACGCTCATGCAATGGTCTTCGGACGGGCTGCTGAGAATAATAATTATGGGGTGAGTCATGGGAGCCCATGACTCGCCTTTTGTAATTTAACTTTTGCGTCGTTCAACCTCGGTAGCTCAGTAGCTCAAGCGGCCGGAATAATAGCCGGCGACTTTGTGGCTCGGCGATGAGCCAATTATTCTACCTGTAATGACCGTCCAACTGAATTAAGTCAGCTAATTCATCCAGGCCGGATCTGAGTCCTCGGCCATAAATTTACGCTATTTGTGCCCGATTCCGAACTGACTTGTCCTCCCAGTCGTCTCAGTCGAGCAGCTGCGCGCACACGGGCGACGGCCGATCTCACCCGACCCGTCCTGACCCGTCTGCAGCTCACCCCTGTCGTCGCCAGACGACGTGTTCTGGTGAAGAAGCCTGACGTGACGTGATTTTATCTAGGCGAATCAGATCTTGCCTGACGGTACTTCTATGCTGCTGTGACTGGGATCGGTCTGCATGTTGCGTGGCGCTATCTGACCTCACGTGACCTTGTGCTCATCATCGCTAAGCGCCATTAATAATCAGCCGATGTTGCACTAAGCTACGCTTCGCCTGACTTAACGTGGCGTTTTACTCATCGCCCATGGGAGCCTAATAATTAGCGCTTACCAGCAAAATTTAACCTGATTGAAGCTGTGTTGTTCTGTTCTCAGGTGTGGTCGTCGCACAGTTTTAACGTGGCTAGTGCCACTTGACCGAACTTGACCTGATCCCCACGCTGTCAGCTAGAGTCGCCAATGAACTTGAACTCGGCCACTGGGGGTAGGGATGGCTGAGTGGTTAAGGTGTTGAGCTCTGGGTGCCAAAGGTCGGTTTAACACTAGCATCTCTAGGGACATTTCCCAATAACGCGGCCCGCCGGCGAAACAGGTGTGGGCGGCCGTAAGTGTGCATAAAGTGCGTCGTGAATCATCCAATAAACAAGAGATAACTCGGCTACTGACCTGACCTCACCTGGCCCTTCCACTTGCAGCTGCGGTCGCCGGGCAGCTTGTACGTGGACGACAGACACCAGCTGCTGGTTCAGCTCGAGTGGCTCGAGTCGGTGCTCATGTTTCAGTCGACTTACCACAAGTACGACGACATCAGTCGCGTCCACAACTTCCAGATGAGGTGAGCACACCAGGACAGACAGACAAGCAGTCGTATCGAGTTTATCCACACGGGAAAATTATTTGAATATATGTCCGACATTTCAATCCTTGTATTGGCACCAGGAGACACTCAGCATCAAATGTCAAATACGCTTAAAAAAAGAAAGAAGGCGGGACAGGAGGCTACTAAAACATTAAGAAGCACACGCATACAATACTCAAACTTTCTCAAGTGCAGCTCTTCTCAGCGCCTCCTTGAGCTTAGACTTAAAAGCCCGTCGCATATTCTCGGCCCGAACTTTCTCGGGGAGACTGCTTCAAACAACTGCAGCACGGTACATGAAAGAGCGTTGCGCAAAAGAAGTTTTCAGGCGTGGGCGTTCTACTGAAAACGGTGTTGACCGCGTAGATCGAGAGCTGACATCACTCCTCAATGTCACAAGATCACGCAGGGTTTCAGGTGCTCCCGAGTGATGCACTGCAAGATGAACCAATGAGTAATCCCTAATGTCGACAAAGCGTTGAAAGCTAGGCCAGCCTAACCGCTTAATAACATGCGATATATGACCATAGCGAGAGGTCCTAGTTATGATCCTAGCCGCCCTCATTATGACTTTTGGGATTCGCACGCGCTCGGTGTCACATGCAGCAGACCAGATTGAGCAACAGTACCTTACATGGGGAAAACCAGTGCAAGCACTAACTTCGACGACGTTTCTTCATTAAGAGAACGTACATGCTTGGCTAGAGGAAAGATAATGCGGTTACATTTCTTAGCAATATCGCCAATTTATTCACTCCGTATTAACGATTCGTCCATGGACACACCCAGGTTCTTGAGAGATGAGACACGTGATATATCCGATCCAATAGCAGAGAGGCTGATGCTAGGTAGCCGCGCGATCATCTGGCGAGAACCAAAAATCACAAATTGCGTTTTAGATGGGTTGAGCTTAAGAAGATTTACACGGTACCACGAGCTCATGGTTTCCAAGCACGATTCAAGGGGACGTTTTGCATACATTTTGTCCTCCAATTTCGATGACAACATCGCCTATGTGTCGTCAGCGTATGTCATCATCAAGCTTCATGTCATCAAGCTCCATGTCATCTGTTCATCACTGTAATCTGCTTTTGTCGTTCATGTATACTTAAGGATGTGACTTGGGTGTGTGAAACCGTGAACATGTATGCTTCGGAAGAAGGCTTGATTAGGTTTAGCAAGTATCAAACTATTAGTTATGGGTGCTAAATGACCAAATCTGGTCGATGCGTCCTGAAACTCAAATAACCAGCCATCCTCGCCGCGGATGTTGAATACCCCGTTTGTTAGAACTCCTGATGTGTCCACCTGGCACTCGATCCTAGGCTCAAAACAGCCTCGGCTTTTCAACATTACTGTTCGCAGCCTGGGCCTTGAATTGATAATCTTTCACTACAGCAGAAAACTTCCGATCATTCAGAATTGTCTTGCGTTTTTCTGCATGTTGTGGCTTCGGTGGAGCTAAGTTTGAACTCGGCCAAGAATCATGCTACTCTTGGCTGCGCCCCTATGCATGTCTCAGCCGACGTGCCTTGCGTAAAGAATGTAAGTGTAGCGTATCACAATGTACCGCATTAGACAAACATAATGCAACACACAATCATGACAAAGCAAATGCTCCATTTCATATCGTGCCATGGTTCAGTCATGAAATTAAGCGTATATATTTCGCAATAAATCGTTTGTAAATTTCTGCGGAAGTTTGGTGACGAGTTGGACAGTATTTTGATGACCACATCCTGCTCAAGAAGTAGTTCTCATGCATGTGCAATCAATCTAAAATTGTGCACGCATCGAACATATTCCAGTCATGCCAGACCGACTTCGTTCGACTTCAGCCTAACTTTCCGCGTGTTTCTCAGGCGAGAAATAAGCGCGCTTCAGGCGGAGAACTACAGCCTGGAGCGGCAGCTTTTCAGCTACCAGAAGTCGATAGCGTTCGCCAACTCGCGCGGCACCTACTCGGACGAGCTGGCCTCGCCCGAGCCACACAACGTGGCCTACCCGGACCAGCAGCCGGCCGGCTACCCGGACCAGCAGCCGGCCGGCTACACGTACCCGCACCCGGCCGGCTACCCGGACGCCGTGCACGCCAGCAAGAACGGCCTCGAGCATGCGCCGCGCGGCTTCGCCGGCTTCGACGACGCCGACTACAACGCCTGACCGCGCGCCGGCTGCGCGCCGACGGTGGGCTGGCGCGCCGCCGACGGCACCGGCCCGGCGGCCGAGGCGGCGGGCCGAGCCGCCGAGTGGTGCCGCCAGGCGGCCAGTCAGCACGGCCTGCGCCAGGCGGCCGGCCGCGCGGCCCGACCCGCCGACCCGGGCCTTGGCGACTGGTCGGCAGCGCAGCCGGCCGGGCGAGACGCCGCCGGCTGGCAGCCGGAGGTGGCGCGCTGTCGCGACCGCGGCCGGCCTGGCTCGCACGCGCCGCATACGCCCCGCGCGCCGCACGCGCGCCGTGACTCGTCGCGCGCCACCGGCGAGGGCGTGTTCGCGCCGCCGGACGCCGCGGCTGCCGGCGGCGAGACGTGGTGTGGCGAGTCGTCTGGCCGGTGACTACCCGATGTGGCGGACAGCGCGACTGGTGCCGCCCCCGCCGTCGGGCCGCCGGGGCAGCACGACCGCTCCCCACACGGCACGGCTCACGGCGCCGCCCCCGCCCTCGGGCCGCCGGGGCAGCACGACCGCTCCCCGCACGGCACGGCTCACGGCGCCGCACGGAGCGTGTTCCAACTGTTGGTCGCCAAGATACGCCTGGTTTTTAACAGGTGAAGTGCGCATCGACTGATTGTCCAGACTGCTTTACCAGTCTACTTCTCACCAAAGTGGGAAAAAAGAGGAAGTGACTGAAACTGAAAGAACAGGAAAAACCGTTTTGACTGGTTTATGAAATCAGTGAGCTTGAGCCAGAGTGCATCAGCATGACCAGTACTGGATGTGGCCGACACGGATGCAAACTTTAGCACCAGTATTTCCTTTCAATCGACATGGACATGGTATTCAGTTTCAAATTTTGCTAGACACCTGCCAGGATTTGATGAAATGATATCTAGATACGGACGTGACTTATGGATAAACTACAGATAGAGACGTCTGGCGCCTAGCAATTTGATGAAATGCAACGTCATGGAGAAAAGCCTCACCATGACATTGGATGCTATCGATGAAGTCCTATGCGTAATGTACATTCCACATGAAGGCCTGCTGGGGGAAGGTGAACTACTCGACATCGAAGTGGGACGCTAGATTTTGCTGTAGATGGGCTACTCTAGGTAGTGGAACCCAGGTGGTGCTTTAACGGGACTACTTTTTACACTGGAGATCGGTGTTCCTGAAATGTGTTCTTTGAGTATTTTTGGTGAGTGTCTGTGATAGAATGTGGAATATAGAATGAGTGGAATGTTGGACGGGAAATGGGCTGCTCTGTGGCACAGCATAAACATATTTTGCGGATGTGCGAAGGATGTTTTGCAAGTGATGCATACGGCGCCACAATAATGGTTGCGTTTCAAGTTTTCACTTGTATCGTGTAGCACATAAGAAAGTTTTCACCTTACAAAATGCACCTTTAATCTTACATTTCAATACTTTATTCTACATTGAACATTAAACATTGCCTTCTCTATCTCATAATTAAAGCATGTGGATCACGATTCGAACTCTCTAAAACCGCTTTCTCGTTGGAGTTAGCTTGTATTTAGATGCAATGCAATTTTGAAACGAACACTTAGTGTGCATTTCGATTGATCTTAGTCAAGCCCAGCAACGAAGCCGTGGAAAGAAATGGTCTCAATGGATTTATTCATTTTAAGTTGAGGTCAATGCTGTGTAAAATGTAAATGTATAGCTAGCAAGCAACTCGTCAAAACTTCACACCTTTTACCCATGCTAGTACCATAATTCGTGACCACTTTTGTCAAGACTGATGATGAGCTCCTAAGATATCTATTGAATGTGTCACTAACATTAAGTGGTGACAAGTGTCATATTATGCGATGAAATATTGTAATATTGTCTCACCCCGTGCGCTCTCGAATCCAGAGAAGCCTTAGCTCGGAGACTATTCTGATATCACACTAGGTATGAGTGCCCTTTCCCAGCTCGAGAATATTCTATATTGATGATGCATCTGCTTATTTCATGACAAACCTGACGCATGAGCTTCATACCGAAAGCGGAGCGCGAGACCTCCATGTCAAATCCTGTGCATACAAATGTGTGTAGCAGCTGGGTCTGCCGCGACGCACGGTCGGATGTGCCATTGTTGACGGCTGGCTTGTTTTCCACGGGATTCTCGCCTTGGGGAGGTTGCAGCGCTGCTGGAGCACTGTACCGATGGCGAGCTCTGTAGTTTCGAGTCGATATGTGCTGTACGGAACCAATATATTTGGACTTGTATGCTTATCGGTTATGTGGGTACAAACAAAATAAGCGTATGTAGCACATCGACACATGCGGACTTGGGGAAACCTGATGAGAGGCATCTGCGTTTGTCATGCCTTTTTGAGCAGGCTTGCTTTATAGCTACTTTCAGCAGCTGTCTTGCTTACAGCATTGCCCGCAAAGGACGACGAATCTGAAGAAATGCGCTTTTTAGAGGGAGAGCGGCACCAACAATTTCCGAAGTGATAATTATCCAGATTTGTGCGGGTGAACATCTCGCTATTCTGCACAACTTGTGCCGACTGCAGTTTCCGGGGCCGATGGGCGCCAGGGCGCCGTGGAAAACCACCGGCGGCTATAGTGTCGGCCACCCTCAGCTCCCCGCCTGTAAAGCTGGCGATGGGGACTCGAAACGGTGCTCGGTGGTGTCGGAGTGGTGGAAGCGCGGGAGTTGGACTCGGGTGTGGTGTGTGTGTGGTGGTGTGGGTCTTCCCGACCGCGCTGGAACAATATCGCACTCAGTGGCTGCAGTGGTTACAGTGAGGTGAGTGCAGATTCCTCCTGCCACTGAATCATGCCGACTGACGCCTGGCGACTGACGCCTGGCGACTGACGCCTGGCGACTGACGCCTGGCGACTGACGCCTGGCGACTGACGCCCGGCGACTGACGCCCGGCGACTGACGCCCGGCGACTGACGCCTGGCGACTGACGCCCGGCGACTGACGCCCGGCGACTGACGCCTGACGACTGACGCCTGGCGACTGACGCCTGGCGACTGACGCCCGGCGACTGACGCCTGACGACTGACGCCTGGCGACTGACGCCCGGCGACTGACGCCTGGCGACTGACGTCCGGCGACTGACGCCTGGCGACTGACGCCTGGCGACTGACGCGTGGCGACTGACGCCTGGCGACTGACGCCTGGCGACTGACGCCTGGCGACTGACGCCTGGCGACTGACGCCCGGCGACTGACGCCCGGCGACTGACGCCCGGCGACTGACGCCTGACGACTGACGCCTGGCGACTGACGCCCGGCGACTGACGCCCGGCGACTGACGCCCACACTACCCTGGCGACTGACGCATGGCGACTGACGTCCGGCGACTGACGCCTGGCGACTGACGCCTGGCGACTGACGCCTGGCGACTGACGCCTCGCGACTGACGCATGACGACTGACGTCCGGCGACTGACGCCTGGCGACTGACGCCTGGCGACTGACGCCCGGCGACTGACGCCCGGCGACTGACGCCCGGCGACTGACGCCTGGCGACTGACGCCCGGCGACTGACGCCCGGCGACTGACGCCTGGCGACTGACGCCTGGCGACTGACGCCCGGCGACTGACGCCTGGCGACTGACGTCCGGCGACTGACGCCTGGCGACTGACGCCTGACGACTGACGCCTGGCGACTGACGCCCGGCGACTGACGCCCGGCGACTGACGCCTGACGACTGACGCCTGGCGACTGACGCTCGGCGGCTGACACCTGGCGACTGACGTCCGGCGACTGACGTCCGGCGACTGACGCCTGGCGACTGACGCCTGGCGACTGACGCGTGGCGACTGACGCCCGGCGACTGACGCCTGGCGACTGACGTCCGGCGACTGACGCCTGACGACTGACGCCTGGCGACTGACGCGTGGCGACTGGCGACTGACGCCTGGCGACTGACGTCCGGCGACTGACGCATGACGACTGACGCCTGGCGACTGACGCCTGGCGACTGACGCCTGACGACTGACGCCTGGCGACTGACGCCTGGCGACTGACGCCCGGCGACTGACGCCCGGCGACTGACGCCTGGCGACTGACGCCTGACGACTGACGCCTGACGACTGACGCCTGGCGACTGACGCCTGGCGACTGACGCCTGGCGACTGACGCCTGGCGACTGACGCCTGACGCCTGGCGACTGACGTCCGGCGACTGACGACTGACGACTGACGCCTGGCGACTGACGCCTGGCGACTGACGCCGGCGACTGACGCCCGGCGACTGACGCCTGGCGACTGACGCCTGGCGACTGACGCCTGGCGACTGACGCCCGGCGACTGACGCCTGGCGACTGACGCCTGGCTGGACAGGCAGATTCAGGCTGGACTGTTGGAGCTAGTGAGACATTGCTGATGATCTGCCCGTCCGTAAGTCCTCCCACTACTTATGGAGGAAGTCGTTTACTGCTTACTCCGACCGTCGTTTGGTTAGATGAGGCACAAAGTTCAAGTAAACTCTACGAATCTAAGCTGCGAGTCGTCGGGATGTATATGGTTTTTTTAAAAAAACATTATTCAAGAAATCACCACATAGGAAGCTTAATCAATATCTGGTCGTAAGATAACTTTTGAAGGCCTTTTCGGCTGTGCTACAAGTATACGAATTCCTTTCCGCTCCTCCAGCGGTCTGTCGAGAGCACCTCATTGTTTAGCTAGTATCGCGGGTGCTGTGGTTTTCCGCGATTAGTAGAGATGCTGGTATGGGGAGCCATGGTGTCGGCAGGTTCTTAACGGATTGCACTACTCACATATCCGAATACAATTAGCGACTATACATACATTATTTCACGATTTACATGTACACACACACACGCACACACACACATATATATATATATATATATATATATATATATATATATATATACATATATATATGCGTAATATATATATATATATATATATATATATATATATATATATATATATATATATATATATATATATATATATATATATATATATGTATATATATATATATGTATATATATATATATATATATATATATACATATATATCTTGGAGTTATTTTAAAATGCACATAAAAGAAAGTGCTTCAGAACAATTCGTAGTGTGCCCTGAAGACTCTCGAAGCCAGCGAAGTGTGAAGGAGGTGGTTTCTGGCTCAAGCGAATATCCATAATCTAACCCCGGAATACGCACACTGAATCAAAGCTTTGCAAGCATATGACTTTAATTACACGTGCGTAAATCCTAGTAAGCTGCTGCCGCGCCGCTGCTGTTGCACACCGAATCGTAGATTTCGTCTGTCGCTGGTGAAAACAAGCGAAAGCAGCTTACCAACTAGCATGCCAGCTTACCAGCCGACTGCATTCGCGCACTTTAGCTTGCATTCACATCGGTAAATATGTTCGTCCGCAGCGAGTGATTGCGGAGCTCTATAAACTCACTGATAATCTTCTCTTTTCGTCCAATTTGTGCCCACTTAACCTGACAGCGCCCTGCGGCGGCGAACAGCCCACCACTCAAGTGACGCACTTCTCCGAGCCTCCAGCCGACCCGCCCACCTGGTCGGGGCGTGTCCTTGTTATGCCGGGAATTCCAGCTAAGTGGCGTCAGATGCACGGGCGCCGGCGGCGAAGTTGGGCTGGCCGGAGTCGATCGAGCCCGCCTTCAGTCGGGCCTGTTGCTGAAGTACACTGGCAACTGTGGAGAAGTTCGGTTTAAGTTTGGTGCTTAGCGTGAGTATCCTTCGGCCTGCTCTGGCCATGTCGAGACGATGGGATGAAACAGACGGCGGAACAGTGTGGATATAAAAATGAATAGGATGGTGGTGGGCCAGGATGGGTGGGAGAAGTTGATCCGCGAAAGTTCACGGACTCGATCTGATGGTAGCCTGCCGCTGATGTAGTTCAGTGAATATGAGGCAATGCAGTATATTAGTATGTTGGCGCAGTGGATGAAGCCACTTGGTCAATACATTCTAATAGTCTCTAGTGCTAACTGCTTGTTCAGCAGCTCAGGTTATGTATTTAAATACGCCAATGCTGGGTGATCTCGGTAGACTGGTTTCGATTCTCGTCATCAGGCGTGAAACAGTAATCTTAGTTCGTAAAGCGAGAGCCAATTTTCAACATATTTGACCACACTAGCTTCTACGTCGGACCATAGGCTCAGTGCTAATTCTACTGATGTTGGTAGACATATTGCTGACATGGCCACCGTTTCCACAATCAAATCCCTCATATACCACCAGGCTATACTGAAATGAAGATCGATGGATTGATCTGGGAGCTAGCCATGTCGTTCAACAACCTAAATTTATTTCTTGCATAAGATGACAAGTTATTATGTCTCATCAGCCGGTGTCAGTTGCCATTAGTACATTCTTGCAATCTTTAGATATCTAATTTGCGTTATATTTACAATTGCTAGCAATATCCTATATGTTCTGCACGGGAATGCAGTTTCTTAGCTAGTCTCGCCATTTGTATCAATCCATGTCATTTTTTCTCAATTCACCTGCTGGTATTGCACTGTTCTTGGCTGTCCATTTCATTCAGCACGCAATACATGTGTGGAAAGCAGCGTGCTCTGGGCATTTTCTTTCCGAAAGAAAATGATTTGAGATTGCAGGCTCCAATCTCAAATCGGGAAAACGACCACAACATAGGGCTTCTCCGTTCCGTTGTATATTAGTGGTATGCTTGCACTCGCTGTAGGACTATCTTTTTTTGTTGTTAGAATGTTCTCCGATAAACAAATGCATTTTCTTCCCGGAAGCAAGAATGTGACCATTCCACAGTGAACCGCTACCAGCGTGGCCCAAGTGGTATAGGTGACGCCACATGGCTGCGGCCCGTCGCATTCCACCAGTCCATTTTGAAATAGGTGGCGCCAGGCAAAACATACTTCCACAAACTGAGTGACCACTCGAGTGGCTATGGCGGATTATTAGGAATGAGGGCGCAGCCCGCGCGGGTGAACTATCGTGTGTATGATACCAGAGTTCACCTGAGCGGCCAGGCTCGGCCTGGGCAGACTCTGCCCTGCACCACAGGCACACCTTTGAAACAAACTGGTGTTACAGCATTTCGAGTTATAATCTCCTCACTTGAGGTAAGGTAAGCATTTTCATCTTTTATGTTTATCAATTGTTTCGATGCCCTTCATGAAGTGCTCTTGATCATCTTCCAAAGAAGTTCGCGTTGGCGTATCCACCCACAGGCATATCCACGATGTAACCATTTCATTTCCAGTTGTAATGTGTGGTATTGTATTGCATTGCGTTCCATAACGATGAACAAAGTGATTCTGACTGTTATGTTACAGTGCGATACAGACAATAGTTTTGACTGTCTCACTCAGAGCCAATTATGCTCTTCACGGTTTGAGATTGATCAAGTTTCATGAACTAAGCAAGGAATGGAAAGGGTTTGCTGTAGCATTCACGCGCGCGCTTACACACACCTCGAACAGCAGGTGTGTGTAAGCGCGCCAACTAACTATAGAACTTGCCATCCGTCCCAGGCGGTAAAGAAGAAGCGTGATTGATTGTGCTTTGTGGTCTCGAGTTCAAAGTGGCGTTTTAAGCGGCTCAGGCAGTTGACAGGGTCAGAGCGAGCCCGGCGCATATATGGTCGACAATGTTAGCTTTAGTAGTTGCCCTCTAGCTTTGAATCAATGTTAGCACACTGCATGGAATTAACACTCACCACTCGCACGTCCGGCGGTCCGCGCCAATTTCGCATGTCCCGAGGGGTAGATGTCTGCACCCCTGAGATATCTAGAACTATGCTAGCTAGCGACAAACGGAAAACGGTGTTGGATAGCTGGTGACAGGCTCTATCGAAAGTATTTTGGTAATTTTTCGCTCAGGTAAATTTTCAGGTCACTGGGTCATCATAGGTCAAATTCGACCAGATCGGGTTGGATTCAGATATTGACATATATCTCAGGACCTGTAACAGATAGAAACAAACGGCGAACGCTATTCGACAGTACTTGAAATGTGTTACTGACAATATGCGGTGTGATTTAAGGTCAGGTCAACCGAAACTATGACCTCAAGTCAAGGTCATCAAGTAGCCTAGGGAGGGCATGTAATGTATCAATCGACACGTCTTGACGATACAAGCACAATGACGGTAATTTCAGCCTTTTAGCTCAATGCAGTGCGATATAATCCGTAGAAATGTGCCAGTGATCTCAGATGACCTCAGATGACTTTGGTGAGGTCACTGAGGAAAAATGTCAGCGGTAACATTGAGCATAGCTTCCAACTACACGCCACAACCGCTGTGATGTCATTCCGAGAGCGAATATGTAACCAGGAATCATTTGTATATTTTACCGTAGCCGTGTAATGGGGGAAGCCAAGGCCGCGACCTGACCTCAGGTCAATGTTAAGAAGAAAAAACCCTGATGTATGTGTCATGGTCCCTGATGAGATCATGACGTGGTATAAGTTTGAAATCAATCGCCCAATTATTGCGGTAGTTATGCTACCTAGAACTCTGAGGGACGTTGGGTCATTTCGTCTGACCTGGTGACCTGACCTGAGATGACCCAGGGTTTAAAATGTATGAGGATATGGGGAAAAGACCAATGAACAGATATGCGAGGTTTGGCCTGTTGACCCGATTAGTATGGCGGAAAATTAGGAAAAACTGCAGGGGCAGATATCTGCCCCCTCCCGGACGTGCGCGTGCTAAAATACTTCGACATGGCGACACGAACCATTGTTCGCTGAAGTATTTGTCGGATGGACACCGTGATATCCATGGGTAGAAAAGGTAGCATAGGTGATGTGCTGACTACAACAGGAAGTCTCGCTTCGCCGCATTAAAACTTCGCCTTGGTTTTTAAATTGTTTCCATACTTGGCAACACTAAGATTCTCACATGCGAGCCTAATTAACATTAAAATAAGGTACATTATTATTGTGTTACATGTTCTTGCTACATTATTGTAGCAAGAACATTAAAAGAAACCTTAACATCGTGGGATTTTACGCGTAAAGTGAATTGAGACACCCGAAGCCAAAGAGAACATCGTTTTTTGCACACCATGAATATTGACTGTATTACAAATAACAATGGGTGTAACTTGTCAGGTATTACTGACCGCCTAGCATGAGTGCCTAGTTTGCCTGACTTCCCAAGATCAGGATTGGGATGTCATACTTTCACTTCTTGGCGACCACAACGCTATGCCGTAAAACAAAAACCAGGAAACGCAAACTAGCCTTCAAGTAATGGATACTTTTCGAACATCAACACTTCAAAATGTGTTTTTCACTAATCAACAACCTTCCGCGTAGGTCCTATAAAAACATTATACTTTATGAAACCGCTCATGCTCGGTAATGTGTTCTGGGATATGCGGCTTGCATGTCATCCTTGCACATATTACGGCCTTGGTACCCCGGCGTATATCTGCACGAATAATGAATTCACGAATTTCCGCCGCATTCAGAACTTTTTCAGTACATGCAATTTGTATTCTAGATAAACAAAAGGTGAGAAACGACTGGTTACGTCAAGCACGCACATTTTTTAAATTTGAGCAAATACTGGTGTTGCAGCTGTAATCGTCAACAAGTACAATTGCGCTGTAAATACCATACATACTGCATTTGCAATAATAAAATGTATTGCGGGGATATGTGACACCGTTTAAAAAGTTGTGCTACACACACACACACACACACACACACACACACACACACACACACACACACACACACACACATATATATATATATATATATATATATATATATATATATATATATATGTGTGTGTGTGTGTGTGTGTGTGTGTGTGTGTGTGTGTGTGTGTGTGTGTGTGTGTGTGTGTGTGTGTGTGTGTGTGTGTGTGTTCAACTTATAGTTCCATGTTTTATGCAGACATCACAGCATCGCATGCGGGTACCGCTGCTGCCCCTGACGGCAATTAAAAGCATCGATATCGGCCGAGCGAAGCGACGTGCGAAGTCGCTCAAGCGGTGCTCGGGGCATGGCCAATCAAACCGGCCGTGATCATGCCGCGGAGGGCGGCCATGTGCTCGCGTGGCACGACGTTCGTCATCGGCACGCTGTTGTGGAGCGTGCAGTGAGCGCGAGTCCCCAACACCTGTCATCTTCCCCGACGATGTTTCCCGTCTGAAGCCGCATCACAGGATGGAGGAAGATTATCACCCCAGCCGTCGCAAACACTGAGACAGCAATTGTGAAATGTCATTCGGGGTCGAACTCTCGTCACCTCGGATAACTGGCGATCGTCACCCCGACGGCGGCGACGACCGGACGCCGGCTGACGGCGGCGACGCCTGGTGGCGCCTCAGTTGTGATCCTCCGCCGCGTCGTATTGTTGTTGTTGTTTATTGGGTGGTTCATGACGCACTTTATGCATATTCACTGCTAATGGCGCCGCCCACACTGTTTCGCCGGTGAGCCGCGAGATTGTGAAATGTCCCGAGCGGCGCCTGTGTCGAACCCGAGACCTTTGGCACCCAGAGCCCAACACCTTAACCACTCGGCCATCCCCACCCCCTCTGCTGTGTCGTGCCGGGTCGGACGGCAATGCAGACGGGCTGAGGGCGAACGCAGGGTCTCAGCCCTCACCTGTGTAGCTGCTGTGGCGTCGAGCTGCTTCCTGTGTGAGAACACTGGCCGGCGTTTGCCCACCATGCGGCCGCTTTTGGCTGCAATTTGTTTCGCGTGCTGTCGTGAGGCTCTAGTTGCGATCCAGAATGCACACCGGTGTGGATGTTTCACCTGCGCTATTATGTACTCCTGCACAGCTTCATATCCAACGATCGGACCAACGTACAATCAACGCAAATAATTAGGTGATGAGGACAGCAAGCTGCCGATGACACGGCCAGGGATGACACGCTACTTCTGTTTTAGAACTCTTGCCCTCCCTCAGTGATTTACATCGTTGGCCACCAGACCTGTGCGACTGCACTAAACCGGATCAGTTTGGAAGCTGGTTAAGTTCCTGAGGAGAACTTCGTGTCCTTTAGCGACACCCACACAGCTGCGTATGTAATGTGCCATCGCAGCTTTCTCGTGCCAAATGGTCATGGGGAGGCCGAAATTCAGCGCAAGTATCGGGATCTGAACCCGAGACCTGACTATTAGTAATAAATCTATCCACTACGAGAAGGATATTTTCACTTCCGGGGTATTTCGTCTGCGGCTTTTTCACCTCCATGACTTCGCGTGCGTGTTTTCTCCTACCACATATCCGCCTATGTTTGTTTTCGCCAACCGTTGCGCCGCCTCTGGATTTTCACCTACTACGGTTTGAGAAATTTACATGCGTAATTTTTCATCAAACATTTAACCTCTGGATTCCTCGCAGTTAATCCAGAGGTTAAATGCCAACCGTTGACCCCGAACGCGACCGGCCATGCACATTTGGAGCCGTGTCGTGCTACATCGCCTATCGACAGCGCCCACCCGAGCCATGACGGCCGCGGTCATCGACCGGACGGCTGGCATTTAATTCATCCGTTGGGATGTAATTCATGCGTTAAGATGTGTTGGGGTTATCTTTCGCTCGAACGGAGGTTAATTGAGTCAACGGAGGCTGTATCAGATAATCGATTGAGTTTAATCAGAAGTTGCACATTACGTCAGAGATCATTTTAGGTCGGATCTGATGGTAGGCATCGTATCAGCGGTTTGATAATATTGGATCAGTAGTTGTAGGCCGGGTGTGAGCACGGATCTTCCACATGGCTGATCAGGCTGGATCTATTCCATCAGATTTTGGAATAAGTTTCGCAAATGCTTGAGATATATTAAGTGTTTCCTCCTGCTTAGCCAATATTTTGTTTACGGCACATCCTGGTCTCGCCTACCTCCACTGGTAGCGGTGAGGTCAGAAGTTAGATTAGTGCCGGCCGCCGGGTCAGAGACTGGGTCGCACTAGACCAGCAGTGGATCCATACCAGAGCAGGTACTGCCCGAACTGCGGCTGACCTGCTTTCACGACAGATCTCCATCACACCTGATGATGCTAGCCCCTTGCCACCTCACCGCGCACACCCAGATGTACATTACAGCATTTGTCTCAAACACCGCCGGCCTTTCCCTGCTCCTCCCTCCTTACCCCTACTTCTCTCTCCCCTACTCCTTCCTCCCTCTCCCTCCCCATACTCCTCTCTCCCCTACTCCTCCCTTTCCCACCACATATTCCTCCCTCCCCTACTCCTCCCTCCACCTAATCTACCCTCCCTTTGCCCATCCTTCTCCCTACTCGTTCCGCCCTACCATACCCCTTTCCTACTCCTCCCTCCCCATATTCCTCCGTCACCCTACTCCTCCCCCTCTAACACTCCGCCCCCTACTCCTCCCTCCCCTTGCCCATCCCTTTCCCTACTCCTCCCTCCATCCCCTCACCACTTTGTGGTGACGTCACGGAAAATGCTGACGTAGCGGAACCACGGTCGAAATGGTCGCATGACCATTCTCGTACGCTTTCCGGGCATGCAAGAAGACGCAGTCTCAGTGGCCGAAAATGGCATTCGTCCACCGTTGGAGATGATTGAGGCCGGGATACGATCAGAGTCTTACATGAAACAGATCCGTCGTCGGGTTTGAACGATTCCCGAGTAGCCGCTTTAAAAACGAATGGCTCGTCATTTCAGAGCGCGCCGCTGTCTACATGTACTCTTGATTGAGTTCGAGGAACGTTGCGCGCTCGCGGGCTTAGGCTCCGAGTTGAGATGATATCCAATATGTTCTGCCAGCATGTGACAGTGCACTGTAGTCGGACTGCATCTGGCTTGAATAAAGAACGGTACTCACAGCTGCCATGCTCCTTCAGGAAGAATATTACGACAACGGTTCCAGTATGCTACGATGACGATTTGGTCATGACGACAGCAAACCGCTTCAGCACATGCATTTTAATATGCGCGAAAGTTGAGACCGCAAGGCTGCGGGGTTACCGACAGAGATTAGTGTATGATTTTCTGCCAGATAGACTTCGGACTGAATGCTGTGGTCACGTTATGTATAACTATATATATATATAAATACATACATCCTCTTGAGACCCGGCGTGCACTAGTATGGCACAGATTTGAAGTCCCCTGTAGCTTCGAGGCATCCATGGAATCCTTAGCACTCGATTTCCTAAGATTGCTACGTACAGGTGACCGCCAACTCGTAGCAAACACACCAATCCCAATTACGTGAATCCGCCACCAGGGTCTTTGAAATCGAAGATGGCAGCGTGACGAGCACCCAACGGCGCGTTGCTGACACTAATTTTATAATAATTTGGTATTTGTCCCTCGAAATCTAGCAGCCTTCACAGCTATTAGTGCCCGAAGGATGTAACAATTCAATGGACAAGGACTTGTTTAGAATGCTCCACTATCAGTTCCTGGGGAAAGCCACCAAATCCAATGTATACAAAAGTATACTTTCGGCCTGAATCCTGAGAAAAATGGATACTTATAATAAGGAAGTGTTCACAGATGACAATTAATTTTGCATTGCGTTTTGGATACTTTTGGCAACATTACGGAGTACTCGTATTTGCTTCCATATATAAAGGTATGAAATGTCCACGATATCTGTATTTATATATATTTTCAGGAGTCTGGAAGTTCAGATTGTGTATACTATTGTATACAGTCAAGTATCAGGAGTATTATGAAAACGTACCATGTTTAACGTTGTGCCTTAAATCTTCAGATCCTACTTATTCACGATGGCCGGCCGTATGTTTGCAATGGTTTTTCTTCACGATAGCTATCCTACAGTAGGTTTTCTGGGACAAATCCAAGACTGATGGCAGCATGGACGATGCGTTCACCATCCTGTTTTTATTCGGAGCACAAAATTGTGGCTATACTTTAATTAAATTCATCCATCTCCATATGATCCATTCAGACATTGTGGTTGACACAAGACGTTGTGGTCAGCTGAGTGCTTGTAATGGCTGCCTTTTATTGATAAAACGAGTTGCTGTACCGATTCAATGACGTATTCCTCAGTCTCCTAAGCTTAGTACCAAAGACCTCCACAATATATCATTCCACACCAGTCTCTATACCTAGTTATATTTTCTACGTTAATCCATTTCCTCAGACATTCTGTCCCCGGATGGTATTTCGACATATCTGGAACATATACTTAGCTCTGATTCGGATATCAGCTGGGGTGACGATGAAGACGAAGCCGATCAACCCATGCAGGGCCATGAATCATGCGGCTCAGGTAGTGACACCGGCCTCGAGCCACAGCAGGAATTGTCCAGCGGGGCTCATGGTGACACCACATCACAATCTCCGAGTGTACCCCATGATGATAATCCTCACCATCGGACAAAACCAGGCATCTCTATTTCAACCGCTGAGATAACTTCGCAGAAACCAAACACAAACAGCAACAGGTACTTCAAGTGACATCATGCCAAAAGGCCGCAACCCAAAAGGACGACACTATTCTTACACCTAGTGGATCCTTCGGTAAGTTCGTTCCGAACAGCATGCTCAAGATGATTGTTGATGATTATGACATTCACCATGTGTATACTACAGGCCGAAGCCTGCTGTCGAAAGCCGGGGAGTATAAACATTTATTTGGCATCAGTTTCTTCATGTCCGTACTGAAGTATCCCTGGCTACGTTTGCACTGGTTGAGGAAAACCAGGGTTGCTGCTATTGCATTCACGATGTCTCGAGACAGATACTTCAAAACCAGAGCCAACATCATGATCGTAAATGACAATGAGCTCAGTGATGAGGTGAAGGTCCGTGATCGCCCCTGGAAAGTTAGATCGCTCATGGACACGGTGAGAGAAAGATGTCGAAGGCTGCCAAGAGCATCAAAACCCGCTGTGGATGAGTGGATGATCCGTTTACGGGTAGAACATTCCTGAGCCAGTGCATGCCGAACGAACCAAATATCGAAGGCTTGAAGAACTTCGTACTGGCGGCTTCCGGATGGCCTCATTATGGATTTTCAAATATATCAGTGGAGGTGTCTAGTCGAGGGAGGTGATGCCGATGAAAAGCAATGGTGTCTGGGCGAGTCAGCTATCCTGTGCCTCGCTGAAATACTCAACCCTGAAACAAAGCTTTTATTCCATCGGTACGTCACGACTCCTCGTCTTTTGCAAACCCTGAAGGACAGAGCAATCCACGGAACCAGTCGAAGCCGGTCTCATCCGGTCCCACGGCCATCTCCGCATCCCAGAGGAGCCGGGCGTCATCTTCCAAAAGCTCTCGCACGATCAGGTTGGAAGCGATGTCGTCTGTACGGATGCGGGAAGCTGACGGGTACTCAGTGTCGCAAACGTTTGGTTTTCTCGTCCTGCCTGGCCAACAGAGGCTGCTTTTTAGTTCCACTCTAAGAAATGGTACGTTCTTCACGTAGAAAGAGGGCCTTGGCTTGTACAGCATGATGGTGCATTCTGCAATTATGAACTTTGGGTTTCCTTTCGTGGCCAAGTTACCTTGACGTGAATGTGAGCACGTGAGTTTTTGGGTGACATGTTATCTGCTGCAAAAACCATCTCCCAGCTCCCTGGGTCTGCCCCAGCCACGGAGAAAGGAAATGATCTTCTAATACGTGTTGTGCACTAAGCGAAACCTGTAGTGTTTTGAAGAAAATCAAGGGATCAAATAAAGACAAGAAAAGTGATGGAAGCTTACGTCAAGTTCAATTTATACGTCAATAACATATGCACCAGATATTAAGGATTGCTTTTTAACAACAAATCTTGCACTATTTCAGATCCAAAACTATATATATATATATATATATATATAAATATATATATATATATATATATATATATATATATATAGTGTACCATTTGCTACCTGTTTACGTCGCCAAATGTGAAATGGTGCCAAAATCGGTTTGATGAGATTGGGGAGCACTATCCATGAGACAACGCCGAACGGTTGGCCAAGTGGCGAGCCCTGTCGGTGAATTATTGCTTCAGGTTGCCCTGGCCACCCGGCAGCATGGCACACCAACAGATTATTGTGTCAGACTGTCCTGGACAATTAAATATATAGGTAGGTCTACGACATTGCCTTTCCGTCGCAAGCCTATTTTCACGCCGTATTATGCACCGTCTATTTACACACTCAGACCGCAATTGTTCTTTTTTGCACTTGCTGTATGTGTGGTGAAAATGTTGACAAGCTATATTGGGGAAGTACGTGTGGCTGGGCATGAAAATATGCACTTCATATTGTGTCGCTATATACGTCGCCTGTTTTTGTTTGTTACGAATTTGCTTTCTTTGGGAGTATTTTCCTGTGTATTTCCCATTGTCTAACACATGGATTGTTTCACATTGCTAACATTCCGTATCAGTGGAGATTCTTTGTTTGCGATAGAGCGAACAAACAAAACAAGCGAAGAATTATCTGAATTATTGTTGTTCGCTAATGCACACAACAATGCGCCTCGTGCGTCAGTGCGTCACCGTAATCTGTCGACGGGACAGCCGGTTACCCGGATGCAGGCTTGATGCAATGACTACATTCACCTGCTGTTCCGGATATAATAAACCCGCCACTGTAGCCATTTATCACATCGTTCGTCACGACAAGTGAGGTTTTGAGGAGGACAACGCGATTTCTTCACGCCGATTCTTTGCATGCGACGTTCTGAGAGACATGGTTAAGGATTTGGAAAAATGAGTGTCATAGCATCCTAACCCGCCGTACCCACTCCAATGGTACTACATATACCTTCCCACACTTGCCATGCGCGCATGTTTCGCTTCATATTAACACGAGTGCCGGAGGGTCTCTCACAGAATGATGCCTGAGGGTGGAGGGGCGGATTCGCCCATCCCCTTAAGATCTGAAAATCTACTGAAGCTAGAAGCACAATAGTTGGAGAGTAGATCACCGCTGTAGTGAACTCGCTGCAGTATATATACATTTAATGGCCCTAGGTCAATGCGTGCAGGGTCGAATGAGGTCGAGGTCGGCTGGTACACCGTGTCGCCGCGCCGCTGTTCGATAAACCTTGGTGACCTTGAACGGCCGGCGGTCGGCCGGGTCCACTTTGCTGAACACGCAGTATATTTACCAACGGGTTAAACAAAAGTTTTCTTTCCATCTAAACTGCTGAAGCACTGGCCATAATGTCCGCCGTCTACATTCTAAAAAGATGCAAAACGAGAAACGTAGAATTTGTTTTCAGATGTCAAATCAGTCCGTCAGTCCATTAGCAGTACACACGACTGCCCACAGCCAGTCATTGATTGAATCCAACAAGCCACGGCCCGTCACGTGAACAACTTTTCCTTCCTTCTGACTCCGGGCCACGTTAGCATTTCAAGAAACGAGCAAGCAGATGCCCTGGCAAGGCAAGCCTCGTACAACATCGAACCAATCACACCTCTAAAATCTATCCTCACTAGACAACTGTCTCCAAAAAGCTAGCCCATCCTCAACTAAAGGATATAGATAACTATATATAAATAGATAACTCTATATAAATAGAGCTAGCCCATCCTCAACTATGGCCATTATGCAACACCTCACTGCGACATCTGCAACACCACATTAAGCGTAGACCACATTCTGCTAGACTGTTGTAGCTTTGACGCTCAAAGACAATCGCCTAAGGCCTGTGCCAAATATAGGGCATCGCCATATCGCTCCCGTCGCTTCCGGGTCACAACACCCAGAACTCCTCCAATTATTATCTGGCTGCCGGTACACCACCAAACTATCAGAAACACTTTAGACACCACACCACCAACACGCACTTCGACACGCACTTCACCACGCGCTACAAGCCAGCGCACACACCCGCAGAAATAACGTAAATAGCCATCCACGATTGACATCGAACATACGAGCCGATTCGCTTTCCAATTTGAATAAAACGGTTACCTGACGCTGCCGTCGGATGCAGATGAGCCAACTTGCATCAAACATTAGCATAAAGTAAAATGATTCACCAGAGGTGTTATCGGATGTAGACCCGATTTGCCTCAGAATTCAAAACGTAAAACGGCTAGCCAAAGGTACAGTCGACGAGGTAAGTCGAACTGTCAAACGCCGTGCTAACTGCCCACACAACGCCGCAGAAAAGGATGCTGCTACTAATAATTACTAGCAACTAATACTTGGTAGCCGGCATGATAAGCGGTGTTAACAAGTACCTCCTTGTCCGCAACGTAAAGATCCGTCGGTGCTTTTCGACAAGAGTAGGTTAATGCCGGCACCCTGGAAGAAAATAATTTCTCGTCAACCCACCCTGACCCAAAGCACAAATTATCTTGCGGAGGAGTAAATATACTAAGCTATGAACACCCACAGATGTACCCCGCCCACCTCCCGACTTCAGCACAGGAGTGGGCCGATTCTGCCCCTTCGGTGCCAGTGTGAAGCTCTACAACGATGGTAGCCTGGAAACATATTTAATGGAAGCAAAAGGATATCATCCATGAGTAGGGGTGCGAAAAAGATACCCTATACAGGCAATTATATGTTCTACGAAGGGATCGTGCTGTGAAGGGATCTGGCTATCCGTAAAGGGATCGTTCGGTATCAATTGATGGAAGCCGGTTGCTCAGCACTTGCATTGCTAGTCGACTGCTCCTCTCTATAACTGCACACACCAACACCATCACGACATCAAGCGACACGTAGAAAGTGTGTATTAATTCAGATGACAGCTTGGAGATTGTAAAGACCTTGCACAACGCCATTCAATTTTGTTTCATTCGTGGAAAGAAGGCCGTCAGGCTCTACCGAAATAGCTGGCTTCGTCCCAGTACTCGGAGACGTCAGTGGCTTCCGCCGGCAGCGGACGCTGGAGTGTCAGACGAGTGGCACTTGCGGAACGTTGGGCCGCACACACATGCAGCTCTGGCTGTGTCAGACGAGTGGCACTTGCGGAACGTTGGGCCGCACACACATGCAGCTCTGGCTGCCGCAACGTGCTGGATGGCCGCACGTCCCACGCGCAGTTCTTTCCAGGAAATCAAACGCCGTATGTTTAAAAGACAGCTTTATCTTTGTCCTGACTCACAGTGCATCGCTTGGCGCTGGGCAGTGTAAAATAGCTCAGGCCAAGTTGAAGTGAATGCAGCCGTTCTGAAAATCCTCTCGCGATGAGCCATAATTTATGTCAGTTGAATAGCTAAATTACCGCAAAATTATGCCCAACAGAATGACCTGAGGCCAACTCACCGCTCAATGTGTCAGATTTCACTGAAGTGCTAAAACGAGTTGGATGGTTGTTCTCTGAAATTATGGAACCGGATATTGCACTATTTTCCGGCTTAGCGACTGCTCTTTCCGACTGCTAAAACTCTGAACCGGAAGCTTGATCTCGATCAAAACTGCGTGCCTTCATGCGGTCCATTGTCCATGAGTTTTGGCTTTACAGACATGTAGGAACGACACATGAGAGTCCTGCTCTGAATAAAACGCAATTCATCGATGCGACAAAAAAAACATCCTGAGACACCCACAAATGAGTTGTAAAAACTCGTGGATATTTCGGAAATTCGTGGAACGCCTATGAACAAATAATTAGCCAATTAGAAGTAGAACAAGTACAGCATAAGGCAAATATGACTCTACGCACCCCAAACAGCATTATGTGTCCATGTGGGCGGTGGAAGAGCGAGGGTAGGCGCCAAGAGCACGGTGCAGTGGAATATTCTGGGAATTTGTCAGTCAGAGGCGTATTGCCCGAAGTGTTTTACAGTCACCAGTCCCCAAGCATGTGTGCAAGCCAAAGCTGATTTCAGATGCGAAACATTCAACAGATTGCATTACTAAAAGCAGAAACAAAAAGCGCCAGGAAGCCTCCCTGGGATTGAACTCGGGACCCCAAAGCACAATCAATCACGCTTCTTCTTTACCGCCTGGGACGGATGGCAAGCGTAGGCTGCTGTACGAGGTGTTTGTAGGCGCGCGCGTGAATGTCACAGTAAACCATTTCCTTTGCTTGCTTAGCTGATGAAACTTTGTAAATCTCAAACCACAAAGAACATAAATGGCTCCCAGTGAGACAGTTAAAACTAATGTCTGTATGGCATTGCGGCATAATAGCTAACGTCAATTCGGATGTTGTTATGGAACGCAATATACCATACCATACCTTGCAACTGGAAATGAAGTAGCTACATCGTGGAAGCTGTTGAAAGTTGTCTGTGGGCCGATGTGCCACCTGGAACTTGGATAATCATAACTAGCACTTCATGCAAATATCATAGCAACAATCGGTAAAAATAGAAATGAAATACTCACATCTAACCACAAGTGGGGAACATGGAGCACAAGCTTGCTTCAAAGGCGTGCCTGTGGTGCAGGGCAGGGTCGACCCAGGCCGGGCCTGACCTCCCAGGTGAACTCTGGTATCATACACACGGGAGTTGACTCGTGCGGGCTGCGCCCTCATTCTCCAATTATCCGTCCTAGCCACTCAAACGGTCACCCAGTTAGTGAAAGCATGTTTGCCTATTAGCGCCACCTATTTCGAACTGGACTGGTGGAATGCGGCGGCCTGCTGCCATGTGGCGCCACCTATACCGCCAGGACTACGCTGTGGTCGCTAACGGAGCTATTATCATGCAACAATGGACAGCTCTGTTCTCTGTTACATGCTTCACGTTCGTGCTTCTGGGAACAAAATGCGTTTGTTTACCACGGGGTATTCCAAGAAAAATGTACAGACCTACAGCTGATAAAAACGATATTCAGATGTCGAATTATATTCAACACACAAACTGAATGCTCCTGATATAACTTGGAATTACACAAAAAGAATACAGTTAGTATAATACAGAACTAGGTTAATATGCGTGAAGACCAGGTTGGTCCGGAAATCCTCCACAATTTTCTGTTTAAAGCTCTAATACGGACTGAGCACGTCTGCGCCTGACGCATGGACAACCAACGCCCACGTCACGTCACTCAATCATCATCCTTCAAGTTCAACGTCAAATGTCAGAGTCCTCGACTTTTCAGACTCCCATCAAAATTGGGTATCTAAAGAATCCGATCATCAATACCTCTACATTTGACCTAGAATATTTCAGCTGTTTATGAACCACGCTCTGAGCGTATATTCTCATGGCGATCAGTGCATCGAATACTATCTGGGGACCAATTTTCAAAGGTATCTGAATAGTATGACCTCACGGTCTCTGACGTTTGACCTTGAATATCTGAGCTGTTTATGAACACCTCTCTTAACTTTTATGCTCATGACGATCGGTTCATCGAGTTCTACCCGCGTGCAAATTTTGAAGGAAATCGGGATGACCGCCCATCCGGCCAATAAATATGAAATTAAATATTATTGCGAATCTGCCGCTGGTTTGACGGACGTCTCAAAAAGATGGCAACATATATTTTCAGGAAGGGTAGTTTTAGTTCAGCTTGACACGGGGAATCATTTGAAATGAAGCATGACCGCATTCGCTCAGATTTGCATTTTGAAGATTGATCCCACAACCACGTAATGGGGGGCGGGGGTGAGTGGGGATGGCCGAGTGGTTAGGGTGTCGGGCTTTGGGTACCAAGGGTCCCGGGTTCGACACTAACGCCGCTCAGGACATTTCCCAATCCCGCGGCCCACCGGCGAAACAGTGTGGGCGGCGCCATCAGCCGTGAATGCGCATAGAGCGCGTCGTGAACCACCCAATAAAAACACCTAATGGGTTATATAAATATGAATACACACGGGAAGTTTCATACACATCGAATCCATATATATGGAGCAGGAAAAAAGTTCGCAACGTATAGTTTCACGACGGGTAGTTTTGAGCAAAGCTCGACACGGTGGGTCACTTGAGGTGGAGCATGACCGCGTTCGCTCATATTTTCATTTTGGTGAATATTCTCACCCCATGAGGGTGGAAATATGGAGGTCGGTCAAACGAGCGACATATTCACCTTGATATTGAGATTAAATACTAAAGTCTCTTCCGATTTCATTCGAAATTAGCACACGGGTAGAACACTGATCATCCTAAACATAAAAGCTAAGAAAAACATTCATAAACAGCTGAAACATTTAAGAACAAATGTCAGAGTCCTCGAGGTCGGACTCTTCAGATTCTCTCCAAAATTGGTCCACCGGTAGTATTCGACACATTGATCTTCATGAGGATAAGGGCTACGAGAGGCATTCAGAAACCGCTGGGATATTCCAGGTCAAATATCAGAGTCCTGAGGTCGGACTCTTCAGATTCCCTTCGGAATTCGTCTGCAGATAGCATTCGACCCACTGATCACGCTGAGCATAAAAGGTAAGCGAGGCGTTCACAAACAGCTGAGATATTCAATGTCAAACGTCAAAATCCGTGAGGTCGTACTCTTCGGATTCTTTTAAAATGTCGAAGTCCATGATATTAACAACGCATTCGCTTTCGTATTCAACATCCTATTCGCATACACTTCGATTTTATTTATTTTTTCAGGACATGATCTTTGTGGCTTACAAAAGTAAAACAAAAAACAGTTATTCACCAGGAAGAGCGGTTCAATCTTCAGAGGTCAAGAAAGGTCATCCGGGTCAAAAACGGAGTACTGCATACAACTCAAAATATTTCACTTAGAGGAATGATTTCAACGCCTAGATGTCCGCTGTCCATCAAAGATGCAGTACATCGAATTACGTGACCTTCAATGTCATAGGTTGACCTCAGGTCACCAAAGTTGGTTTTACTCATGCGCTATATCTTTTTACAGGGTACCGAATAATATCATGGTGACACATTGGATATGCCTGACTTTTGCAGGAGATAGTCTTCATAGGACGTATATAGAGCACATCGACGATCATCCATTATGGTCACGAATTCACCACCGTTCGCCAAAAAGCCGAATGTTTATATTTTCTATTGCAGGGTCTTCTTCTTCCATCTTGGAGGCCTCGCTTTCCAAATTAAGAATATCCTGTCACCCATCGGAAACCTTCTCATCTAACCTGGGTGGCTTCTTGCCCATCTCTGTGGCATCCTTCTCGTCCTGGGGGCCCCCTTTTCGTCTTAGGGCATCCTTTTCGTCCTGGGGGACTCTTTTTTGGTCCTGTGGGACTCTTTTTGATCCTGGGGCCTCCTTTTGGTCCTGGGGTCCTCTTTTTCGTCCTGGGGGCTTCCTTCCGTTCTCTGTGCCACGTCTCTTATAGGGACCTGATTATATTTCCTGGGGGTCTTGATGTCAGTCTTGGGGCCTCCTTGGCAGCATTATGTGTCCCGTTGGCCTCCTTGCTCGCCTTCTTTCCTGGGCATTTCCGGATAGGGGCCTCTTCAGGGAGACCCCAGTCTCACGGTAAGGGGAGGGACTATTTCTCCCGCTGCCCCTCTCTTCCCCGGTGGCTTCGCCCCTACCAACTGCACAGCTGACACTTTTAATGTGCTCTGGTATGTGCCATCAAACTGATTTTTAAAGGGGATTTTGCAGTTCTGTTTGAAGGGGGAAATATGCTTTGACCCCTTTCATGCCTCTGGGATGGCTATGTGGCTCACATTAAATCTGTCAATGAATCGAGGCACACACACACACACACACACAGCTGTGAGGGTATTTATTGGTAGTTATTGAAGTACATATGCACGTGCGTCGCGATATTTTGCGCATACTTGGGCCTCTTCTCAAGCCATGTCACACCGTTTCGCGACGGACTATTTCGTTCGCAAACATTTGCGCGAGTTTCCGTGGCACTGCTTAGTTACCGGCAGTAATATTCCATGACCTCACTTTACATGGCCAGAGAAGACAATGGTATTGTCCTGTTAATGCAGTCAGCAAAATATCACACACATAACGCATTTACATTACATTTTTTAGTGCATTGCAAATCATAAACAAGACGTATAACATACAACTTGATACGAGGTTTTGATTTCTGGCTATAACATACAACTTGATATGACGTATAACATACAACTTGATACGAGGCTGGCAGTTAGAGCTTCCTGCATTTAACTCTGGAATCTTGTTTACCATTTTTACAAAGTAGGGCAATCCTGGATGTCATCGAAAAGATCACAGAAGGCGGAAGAAAACGTCCATCAGTAGTGCACTGACGAACACCTCCCAGATGAAGATTGCACACTGGCTGCGCACCAGTACGCGGCAAGCAACTACGGTTACGGCGAGTAGCAGCAGCAGTAGCACACTTGGTGTTGAGTGCAGCACTTTGTTCACAGTTGGTGGACAGTCCAGTCCCGATCATCTCGGCGCGCGACCGCTGCCATTGCTCTTCACTGCTGGCCAACGGAAGTCACTGGATGGCCGCCCTTGGTGACGACGGTCGTGAACTGTTGAGGGTGGTACCAGGCAGACTGTGGCTGGTACCTGGCAGGCTGAGGCTGGTACCCGGCAAGCTGCGGCTGGTACCCAGCAGGCTGCGGCTGGTACCCGGCAGGCTGCGGCTGGTACCCAGCGGGCTGTGGTTGGTATCCAGCAGGCTGTGGCTGGTATCCAGCAGGCTGTGACTGGTACCCAGCGGGCTGCGGCTGGTTATCCAGCAGGCTGTGGCTGGTATCCAGCAGGCTGTGGCTGGTGTCCAGCAGGCTGTGACTGGTACCCAGCGGGCTGCGGCTGGTTATCCAGCAGGCTGTGGCTGGTATCCAGCAGGCTGTGGCTGGTACCCAGCAGGCTGTGGCTGGTATCCAGCAGGCTGTGGCTGGTACCCAGCAGGCTGCGGCTGGTACTCAGCAGGCTGCGGCTGGTTATGCAGCAGGCTGCGGCTGGTACCCAGCAGGCTGCGGCTGGTACCCAGCAGGCTGCGGCTGGTGCCCAGCAGGCTGTGGCTGGTACCCAGCAGGCTGTGGCTGATACCCAGCGGGCTGCGGCTGGTACCCAGCAGGCTGTGGCTGGTACCCAGCGGGCTGCGGCTGGTACCCAGCAGGCTGTGGCTGGTACCCAGGAGGCTGTGGCTGGTACCCAGCAGGCTGTGGCTGGTACCCAGCAGGCTGCGGCTGGTACCCAGCAGGCTGCGGCTGGTACCCAGCAGGCTGCGGCTGGTACCCAGCAGGCTGCGGCTGGTACCCAGCAGGCTGCGGCTGGTACCCAGCAGGCTGTGGCTGGTACCCAGGAGGCTGTGGCTGGTACCCAGCAGGCTGCGGCTGGTACCCAGCAGGCTGCGGCTGGTACCCAGCAGGCTGCGGCTGGTACCCAGCAGGCTGGGCTAAACAGGCGAACGGGCTGGACCAGCGTCCCGCGGCTGTCGCGGCTGGTACCAGCAGGCTGCGGCTGGTACCAGCAGGCTGTGGCTGGTACCCAGCAGGCTGCGGCTGGTACCCAGCAGGCTGCGGCTGGTACCCAGCAGGCTGCGGCTGGTACCCAGCAGGCTGCGGCTGGTACCCAGCAGGCTGCGGCTGGTACCCAGCAGGCTGCGGCTGGTACCCAGCAGGCTGCGGCTGGTACCCGCCAGGCTGCGGCTGGTACTCAGCAGGCTGCGGCTGGTTATGCAGCAGGCTGAGGCTGGTACCCAGCAGGATGCGGCTGGTACCCAGCAGGATGCGGCTGGTACCCAGCAGGCTGTGGCTGGTACCCGGCAGGCTGCGGCTGGTACCCAGCAGGCTGTGGCTGGTACCCAGCAGACTGCGGCTGGTACCCAGCAGGATGTGGCTGGTACCCAGGAGGCTGTGGCTGGTACCCAGCAGGCTGTGGCTGGTACCCAGCAGGCTGTGGCTGGTACCCAGCAGGCTGCGCACACGGGACCTTATCTAGCTGTGTGCGGTACACGACGCCTGGATTCTGACGCAGACCAGAGCTGAACCGCAAAACTACGGAGAACCAGTACCACATCAGCGCCACACCCACCACAACTGCCCCGATCTCCATGTATAACTTGGTAATAAACATGGCCACCAGCCCGATCGTACTCAGTCCACACGCCAAGCCCTGGTACACGAGCCAAGCGATTAGCATGCCCCGGTTACTCTTGCGAGCGCCGAACACCAGGAGAACGTTGAAGAGCACGTGGATCGCGAAGACCAGACACGTGAAGAAGAACAGCATCCAGACCGATGCTTTCGTGGTTTCAGCGACACGGTAGTCATCATCATCGGTGGAGTACATCTTCTGATTCGGTGCGTAGACGGCGAACAACAGTGCAAGCGAGGTGATAAACAGCGTGGCATGGATGACCAGTTGAATCACCCCGATCGCAATGCAGTGGTTCCTGGGGCCGAAGTGCACGCAGCAGGTTCTCCTCGTTTCCGGCTCCGTCGGACGCATCGCAGATCCCACGGAATACGTGCTGTTCCAACTACTCACGAACTGGATGCTCCTCTCGCTCGCGCCGCGACCGCCTCCGACAATCCCCAGACGCCACGCTAGTCCGCAGTGTACTGAACCCAGCTTTCCACGCAGCAGCGGTCTTGGCGAGATGCCAAGGCCGTGCAGCGCAGTGCAGCGTAGACGGGGATTTCCGCCTGGTCCGTGCACAGTGTCACAATTCAAGGGGAAAACTGGCCATAAATGCATTTCTGGACTATTCGCCATATGCCCTATTTGTGGCGCCATTGCATCAGCAAATGCTTGGAGCACACGAGGTCACAGCTTTTAGGGAAATTTCACAAAATTCGCTATAATAACAAGTCCATGAGCATGGACAACATAAGCTGTGGGAAAAAAACGATGCACATGCACAAATGTCGGAGTTTGACGGATGATAAAAGTAAGGTGCATTCTAAAAACCGGGGCAAATGAGATCTAAAATCATAGCTGAGAACATTCCCAACGCGCTAAGCAATTCAAGAAGGCATATAACGATGCACAGTTTACTGTTTTGTACCAAGCAATGAGTCATTTCAATAGACGTTCAACTTTGTAGTACCTCCAAGTTCGAAGGTTTAAATAAACGCACGACAGTGCACGAGCCGGGACCAATCCCAATTCAATCAGTAACCCTTTAACTATACGTACCGTAAGTTTCAGCTGCACCTAGCTGCTCTAACGCCGGTAGTGATCAATTGCATCCCGGGAGGCCTCGGTGCGGTGCGGTGGCCAGCCCGGGCGGCACGGGGAAGCCCGGGAGGCACGAGAAAGCCTGAGCCGGACGCTGTGACGCGTCGGCTGGTGGGGTGTTCCGACCGGGTAATCTGATCCAGCGGTCGCTGTGCCAAAAATTCCTTAACTGACGAGGCGACTGAGGCGAGATATATTGCGCACGGTGCTTCCCATGGCAGGGAAGTTTTCCCTACCTGTAAGGGTCCGGTTAGTGTGGTATGAATTCCGTACAGCGAGCATGGAGGTGTGCGTCAGCAGGGAGGAATTAGCGGACTTGTTAATCAGTGCTAAAGCGCTTGGGCGTGGAATTTATTATGCTCCTGGATCTAATTATAGTTTGCAGTTAGTCATTGAGAAAATCCCTCAGGGCTATCTCCCGAGTGAGTCCTCGATTGTGGACATGAAAAAGGGAACCGACTTAGTCGCCAAGAGCTTAGAGGAAGGTCGGTTAAATGTAAGGGAGCCAAGGATAAATTCAGAAGTCAGTTTGCGACTTATCTTTCCCGAGACGAAGTGTCCTCCGTGTCCCTGAAGCGTGATGGCCACGTCGTGAGTGATAATGAAGCCAAGACCAGCTTTGATGACGAGACCGTGGAGGGAGCGCGAGGGCGAGCAACTAGAATCTACGATCAGCTCAGCGCGTCTGGCGTCCTCGAGAGATGCTCAGCAGCACGGTTCGCTGCAGCTCGTGGAGGCTCACAGGCAAAGTGATCGTGTCGAGGGCATGGAGGACGTGGCTCTCGTGTTGCGACAGATGGACAGGTGGGTGGGGGAGCATCACCGAATCGACTCAGCAAGATTCGCCGAGCTCTCAGAAGCTTTAAAGTGAGCCAACCCGAGTACGTTTCAGGAGAACGAGGGCTGGCAGCGTGTGTGTCAGCTGGTTTCTCTGTGCACAGCTACCGTATGGTCCGCCGAGTGACGAATCGTGCGGCGAGAACAGACATCCTGCCCCCCTATGGAGGGGTACATGAGGCCAAGATAGAGTGCCATCCGGCAGTCAGCAGCACGCAATTCGCCGAGACGTCAGCTGAGGCGACTCTGCAGTCTCTTCTGGAACATACGACGCAGCGGCTGGTGGCAAGTCTGCCGTCTGTCATCCGTACCGACTCAGGATTACCTACCGACCAACCGTCGACGTCATCCAGCACCAACACTTCGACCGTGCTGCGCATCAAATCGGGTTTTGACGGGGCCACAGGGTATACAAACAGATGGGAATCGGCGATGAAGCTGTAGAACAAAATATTTGTTGTGCCACTGTGGTGTCTTTGCAACTGACGGTGGGTGACACTTGCGTCTGGACCAACCCAACGCCGTCTTCAACCTGCTTCTGCCGGCCGTTGCAGACCCAGTACAAGCGCGAGACAGCAGAAGCCTCCCGGAACGAACGAAACGGTGTTGAATCCGAGATAAGTCTACTGAGACCGACTTGCGTTATCGTAAGACGGTAAGGTGGAACGCTGCGACCAACACCGACAGCAGCATGCCATGCACCATCTGTGGGTGTCCACCTCGGCAGGTGACTGGCCTGTCTGCTGCCGCGACTCGACCTGCCCGCGAGGGTAGGTACATGCCAGCTCGGTCACTCAACTATGCATGCCTGGATTCCACGTTTTGGGTGCCTGTGCCTTCTCCACATATCTTACCATCTGGAGGTCAATGTGTGGGCGGTGCCTGGCGAACAAAACAGGATGTGTGTGTAAGAAAGGAAGAAGAAAATGCGGCGGAAATTCCGGCTGGAACTGGGTCTAGCAGAAACTGGGTCTTGTCGTGGATCAGTAACGTGCGAGTGGTTCGAAACGACGGGAACACGGCCCGACGTTCCTTCACTCTTCGGAGACCCATATTTGATGTGTCATATACTATGGATGTATATTGACACAATTTCAGCTACTTAGAACAAGGAGATGCTGGGTCTATTCTGCGTAACAATTATCAAATCATATTTACAGTGCAGAATGCTCGCATATCAAACACGAACTAATAATTATCCGATATGTGAGAGCCCATGGACCTCGCTTATGACGTCATTATTATGTGACCACACATGGACGGACGTCGGTCTTTTAAAATAAGCTACTCTAGGTACTCATGTGGGTGTGTGCACAATTTCAGCTATCTACCTCAATTGGTTCTCGAAATATTTCGCGGAAGTAAAAGGAAGGGAGCGGAATGCTCCATACCCTCTAGCAGGTATGACTTTGAAATTCCTGGGTTAAGCAGTCTTTAAGGTAATAGAGCTCCTCCATATGTTCTAAATCTGAAGCTCTTTCGATTAAGACCAAAATCGCCCATGTAACTTGGATACTTTGTCCACAATGAATTATCTGGGGACGAGTAGTCTAGGGGCATGTTGCTCGTTTCACAATCAAATGGTTGTGGGTTCGAGTCTCGCCTGTCGCTACTCTCCGCCTGCGACCAATCGGCGTGCGAGATTGGCGACGCTGCACGACTCAACGGCCGATGTGTCGTAAAACCAATAACCAACCGCAATGAATTCTGGCCAGTTTTCCCATTGAGCTGTCACACTGTGCGTTATTCTGACGAATAGCTGACGTCACACGCCAGTGTGACGTAGACGAGACAGCGATCGGCACAGGATCGCATTTGTAAAGCTAGTTTCACACCGTACCGGCTTGAGGGATCATGGACGTCACGACGAGACAGCGACGAGTTCATTTTCGCATTCAGCGTCTGATTCGATTGTCGGCGGCACCATAGTAATCGAGTGAAAACCGCACAGCACTTAGCCAACGCCTTCTTGAACACCTCTTCAGAGTTTTTCGTTAGCACATAGGACCGCTTGATCTTCAAAGGTCATCAAGGTGACCTTTAGGTTAAGACGGGGTATCTGGGGTACCTCAGTACTTTTTTCTTTTGTGCACATTGCATGTTTTCAGCGGAAACAGATTCAACGCTTTCTACTGAAGCGGCACATTGCTGAAAATTTGGGGACAGGGACATGGATTGACTTCAGGTCACGATGAACCTCCTTCGCATGGAGCAATCTATGGGGTGTTCTGAGCGAACGCAGAATATTATATACTGCGTGGCGTCAAGTTGCACCTCTTCTCGGTGCGTTTGCAGGGGGTCAATTTTTTGTCTACAATCGCGATAGATTGTCGACAACTGCGCAGAGAAGAAATAACAAAATTACACAATTACAAAAATAGCTAGTAATTATACAAACAAAAACGGACTGACACTCGTACGACACTGTACGTCATGTGAACCATCTTCATTCTCAAATTCTTAATTCCATTGTCAATTTCGTGGATTTTAATGCCCAAACCCAACTTTGGACCAGTGGCGTCGCCACGAAATTCTTTCGGGGGCAAGGTCGAAAGGTGGTTTCCTGCTCCCCGAAAGAGCGCCTCCATTGTGTTTGGGCCTCCTATTGTTTTTTAGGCTTTTAATGTGGTTCAGGAATTGAAACATGATTTGATATGGATGTCTTGTTTGTTCTTAGCATATCATTTACTCAACACGCAACAGCAATAATCATTTTTCGCAAAAAAACTGGACCATACCAGTCTTTTAATGAGTAATATGTGGATAAATACCTAAGTGTCAAAGCATAAAGACATAAAGACATAAAGACATAAAAGATTAGTGCAACTCTGAGCCACAAGGGCCCTTCTTGATTGCACTCTGTACACTGAACCAGTTGCCCACCAAATCTGCCAATCAGCCCTCCCTGTAATACTGAAAAGCAAGCCCTCTATTCTTATAATGATTGTCTATGCTGTTTTTAAAGATGTTCAATGTGCTGCTACTGACGATGTTTTCTGGCAGCTGGTTCCAGTGTTCCACTACCCAGTTGGTGAAGAAAGTTTGCCTTAACCTTGTTCTGCTGTGGTTAATTTAAATTTTGAATTTATGACCTCTAATTGCATCATTTCTTTTAAATTCAAACATTTCCCCAAGGTATCCCCTCTCCAGACCATTGACAAATTTAAAGACCTCGATGAGATCTCCTCTCAGCCTTCTATATCTAAGTGAAAACATATTCAATTTCTTCAATCTTTCCTCATATGCCAGGTTGCTTATGCCATTAACCATTTTTGTAGCCCTCTTTTGTACTCTCTCTAAAAGCCAACAATCTTGTTCATAGCTAGGAGACCAAGCTTGGATGCAATATTCCAAATGTGGCCTGACGTATGCACAGTAAAGCTTCCTGATCACTTCCTCACTTCTGTATGATACATTCCTATTTATTGCCCCGAGCATTCTCAGTGCCTTCTTCCTGGCTTCCTTGGTCTGTTCTGATGCCCCCAGTTTTGTGTTTAGAATAATACCTAAACCCTTCTCCTGTTAAGTCACTGATAGCACTTGGCCACCCATCAAGTATGGAGCCTTCATATGCTGCTTACCTACATGCATGATTTTGCACTTATCAAAGTTAAAATTAATTTGCCATTCTTCGGACCACTTCACAAGTTCGTCTAAGTCTTTTTGCAGCGAGATATGCTCATCCTGACCTGTTATTGCCCTAAAGACCTTCAAATCATCTGCAAATTTCAAAACTTTACTGCTTAGGCCACTTTCAATGTTATTTACAAATATAATGAACAGTAATGGCCCTAGTACTGACCCCTGGGGGACTCCACTAAGAACATTTTGCCATGATGACTTTGTACCATTTAGCATCACTCTTTGTTGTCTATCTGAAAGCCACAACTCTATCCATTTTAAGATGCTACCTGCAATACCATGAGACTGAAGCTGTATCATTAACCGTTTATGGGGTACCTTGTCAAAGGCCTTACTAAAGTCAAGATATGCTACATCAACCTGATTTCCCTGATCAAATTGTTCTGTGGCGAAGTTCAAAAAGTCCAAGAGGTTTGTGAGACACGATCGTCCTTTTCTAAATCCATGTTGAGTATCTTTAATCAATCTGCTACCTTCCAGATAACTAACTATTGTATCCTTGATAATTGATTCGAGTACCTTGCAGACTAGGGATGTGAGACTTATGGGCCTATAGTTTTCAACTTTCCCTCTTTCTCCTTTCTTGAAAATAGGAACTACATTTGCCCTTTTCCAGTCGGTTGGAATTTCATTATGTGAAACTGATCTACAAAATATTATACTAAGTGGAAATGCCAGTTCCTTTTCAGTTTCCCGCAACACCCTAGCATAAATATCATCAGGTCCTGCTGCCTTATTTGGCTTTATTTTCCTGATATGATTGTAAACAACATCACTACCAATGAAATCAACATCATTTGTCAGATCCCATGTAACTGAACTATGGTGTACGGTCGGCAGATTGGTCATATCTTCCAATGTAAACACTGATTTGAACTGCTTGCTCAGCTCCTCAACCATCTCACTATCCTCACCCAATGTAGTCCCGTTTACTTCCAGTGGACCAATTGTGCTAGAAACTTTACTCAGCTTGTAGAAACTAAAGAACTTTTTACTGTCCCCATTACAGTTTCTAGCTAAATCCAGTTCCTTTGCTCGCTTTGCTGCTCTGGTTTTTTGCTTCACAGTGTCTCTAGCTTTTCGATACGCCTTTAGATTAATGACATTTGAAGCTTCTTTAAAAACTCTAAATGCAGTTTTCTTAGCCTTAATTGCTTTTATCACGTCTGGTGTAAGCCATGCTGGCTTTCCTACCCTTCTTTTGCGTCTTTGCTTTTGGGGGACATGTCTAATCTGAGTTTCCTTTAAGTAAGATTTGAACTTTTCCCACATTTCACAGGCATTTAAATTGGAGAATTCTTCTTCTCATCTGATGGCACTTAAAGCCGCTCTCATGTCGTTAAAGTCTGCTCTGTCGAAATTTGGAACCTTTACCAAATTATCCTTGATAATTTCCCCTACATGTGCCTTGAATCTAACTATGTTATGGTCACTTTTTCCCAGAGTTTCGCCTACAGTCAAGTCTTGAACCAAGTCACTTAAATCCGAGAATACAAGGTCCAAGAATGAACCATGCCTGGTAGGTTCCGATACAAACTGGTGTAAGAACAGGTCCTCTTCAAGGCATTTCCTGAACATTTTGCATGATGGGAGCCAACACCAGCATTTTCATAACCTTTTAGATTAAAGTCACCGAGAATAAGGCACGTCCTCTTAAAGTTTCTACTTATTTCCTCACAAATCACCTTGTCAAGCTCCAGTTGCTGAGAATGTGGCAGGGTTCCTGATCGGTAGAAAGCTCCTATCCTAAGAGTATTGCTGTTGCCTTTTCCCACAGTGACATCAAGCCAAATGGACTCCACAGCCACATTTTTATCCCCACCTGCTACTTTTTGAGAACTGAATAAGCTATTCATATAGAGCATTACACCACCCCCTTTCATTGCTGGACCCCTATTGCACGAAAACATATCGTATCCCTGGATCTCATAGTCCTGTAAGTTATCTCCAAAATACCCTTCACTGACCCATGCCTCCGTAATGCAAACAAACTCCGGTTCCTCCTCAGCAACATAACACTTGAACTCATCAAATTTGGAACGGATACTCTGAGCATTAAACATCATACACTTAACAAATGCTCCATAACCACCTTTGGCTTTTTCATATTGAGGAGTTCTTTTATAACTAGATGAACTATCACTCTGTCCCCTTGAGTTGCTGCTGTCCCTATTTGCAGACTTTGAGGTTCTATTGCCTTGGCTGACACTATTGGAATATTCCTGAGTTGGCAATGCAATTTCATCCCTCCCCACCCCATTTCCTAGTTTCCCTGAAGGACATGCTCGTATACTTTGCCTAACACATGGACCCCCTTCTCAGAAAAGTGCAGGCCACTACACATCTCCTACTACAGAAATCGAAGCGTCGAGAACACGCCGAAGCCACGAGGCCTCCCTTTGGCGCACACAAGATGGCGTCCTGCGGCGTCGCTAGGTTAATATAGTATAGTTTGCGTGCTACGAAAATGCTTATAAGATAAAACCTGATGAAATATAATAAGAGAAGTAATTGCTAAGCACCTATCCACAGCTTAGACTAGAGTACTGCCATTTTCTGCAGCGACTTATCTGGAAACCTGGAGCTCTGGCGCGCGTCCTTCCACCTTGACAGCTGGCGGCAAACTGAAAGCAGACCAACATCTCAATGCTTTCTCGACCAGAAGAATCATCCCGCTGGCCTTTAGATTGCAGCGAATTGGCGGGGCTTGTGTTAAGCATATCTGAGAGGAATATCGCATTGATCAACCCACTTTTATGTCCTCCAAGTATAACTGAATATAGTTAGATTCATCACTACTGTTATGTGTTACCACCAGCTTGATGACCTAAGCAAAGCTTAAACGATCATTTCTCAGACCTAGGACGATAATTTCACGAAGGTGACGACGAGAAGTGGATTGCATTGGTTTGCTGATTGCCATCTTAGGAATTTGTTTATTTTTTATAACATTTGGTGCTGGTTGCAAGGCACCTATCACACAAGCTAAAATAGTAAATTCTTAACGAATAAATTAACGTCAAGAACAAGCATTGAACAACAATGCATAAACGGTTACGCAACAATGCGACAAATGCAATGCATACATTATGTGAAACCTTGAAATTCCACTCCGTCGCACCAATGGCTTTCGCTGTGCTGTACCGTTTTGTAAATGATGTTGAGAAGGTATGAAAGCTGAGAAGTTCTAATCATGGAGGCTGTAATAACAGAAAAGAAGTTTGTAGGCAGAAAATGCATTGAAATACATCATTCTCCCATTTTATATGGAGCATGGGTATTGTTTTGTGTGCTTGTGAGGGTTGATTTGTCCCTTCAATGTCGGCTTCGCCCATGGGCGTATGCTTCTGAAAATAATTGTGGGACCAGTGGAGTGCCTATATTTGCATCAAGGGGAGGAGGAAAACTGATTTCCAGGGAATCCACCTAAGCCGATTAAAAATGCTTTTGGATTTCGACCGCTCTTTTGTCAAAGTGGACCTTTCGAAATGAAATAACTAGTGATCAATGAATTATCCTGTGGAGGGGCCTACTCTACCACTATGGTTTCTGATCCGTCGGATTTCAACCCTAACTCCCCCACCCAGTTCTAAGGTTTTATTTTGGTATCCTTTGCTAAGTCACCTCACACTGCTGAAATTACACCTATACTACAAAAACCGGATCGGTATCCGAAAATATATCAAGCTGGAGATCTCCAAAACAAGAAGGGATTTAAAAAATTAATGTCCAGGGCGGGAACAATGGCTCTGGAGCACCGAACATATTACCAGATGCCTTCACAAATTGCGTTTGGCACGGAAAGACATACCGGATCTCGAAAAAAAAACAGGTTGGATACAAATACCTGGTGCCAGGGTGTCGAAAAATCATGCCGGGTTTCGCACTTTTTTAAAATCAGAAAAGATCCACAAAAGTCGCGTTTAGCCCGGAAAACAGGAGTTGGGTTCCCGGAACCACGCGCCTGGGAACGATAAGTCGGGCTGGGACCCAGACAAATCGCACCGAAGCCACAAAATCGTACTGAGGTCCCAGAAATGTGCATCAGAAGTCCCAAATGGACACACCGGGACCTTAAGGGCACAACGCGGGCCGAAAATACAACTGACCTTCTAAAACGCACGGTCTCCCAAAAAGCGACAGAGCCTTAAAACATGCGTTGCAGCCCTAAACAAGCACACCTCCCAAGCAAAAAAAATATCCTATGGGGTCGGCATGTATTCCCCATGGGACATATGGGTCCCCATATCTCCTATGGTGGAACTGGATTGTCCCATGATCAAAACCAAATATCGATGAAATGTACAGAATCTCATGGGAAAACCAGAACAAACCTATTGCAGAATTAGGGCAGTTCCGTATAGCGTACCGGAACGCCGTCACGACTTTTAGGTGTCCGATCCCTCAGGCATCCACGAGGCTTCCCATTTTTTAGAAACCGTACTGGTCCGTAAAACCGTAATGCCCAGGAATTGGTCCCAGAAATTTCAAGTGCGATATAGAGAACTGCACAAAGACTGACGAATAATTAATTAAGAGCTTAATCAGTCATGCAGACACTCAATATGTCAGGCAAAATACGTGGTTCTGAAATAGCCAGAAGAGTGGTTCGAACGGCACTGGCAATCTTCACAATGGAGGATCAGTCATCGGACCAATCATCAGCTGACGCTGCTTCGATCATCACCGTCATCGGCGGTTGGACGGCGGCGGCCGGCCTGCTTGAATATTTTTGTGTCACGTCCACGCTGGCTAGCCTACAATCTAACAAACATTACACGAGTCAATTATAGAACACGGGAGAAAATATAGTGCGGTGACGATGGTAGCGGTTGTGCGTTTGAGGGCAAGCAAGAACCTAAAGAGGAATCGCAAAAACCATAGCCCATCCTACCAGTGGCGTTGCCACGAAATTCTTCCATGGGGGCAAGGTCGAAAGGGGCCTGCTTCGCGAAAGGGGGCATCCTTTGTGTTAGGGCCTCCTATTGGCTTTTAGTCACTTAGTATGGTGCGGGAATGGAAAACATGATTTCATATTGATGTCTTGTCTGTTCTTGGCGTGGTGCATCATTTACTTAAAACGCAATACCAATAATAATTCTTCGTTGAAAACTGAGCCACACCAAGGTGCAAATCAGTGGCGTCGCCACGAAATTCTTCCAGGGGGCGAGATCGAAAGGGGGCCTCCTGCTCCCCGAAAAGGGGCCTCCATTGTGTTAGGGCCTCCTATTCTTTTTTAGGCCTTTAGTATGGTTCGGGAATGGGAAACTGAGGGCTGGAGGGCCTCCTTTTCGTCCTGGAGGGCCTCCTTCTTGTCCTGGAGGGCCTCCTTTTCGTCCTAGAGGGCATCCTTTTCGTCCTGGGGCCTCCTTTTCATCATGGTGACCTCCTTTTCGTCCTGGTAGATTTTCCGTCCTGGGGGCCTCTGTGTCAATATTTGGCACTCGCTTCATTTATCGGGCCTCCTACCCTCTCCTAGGTGACTTCTTTTTACAAATTATTGGCCTCCTCCTGGAGGCCCCTAATTTGTATAATCTCTTTTTCGTCTTGGGGGCCTCCCTTTCATCCTGGAGGGCCTCTTTTCGTCGTGGAGGGCCTCCTTTCCATCCTGGGGCCTCCTTTTCGTCCTGGGGCCTCCTTTTCCTCATGGAGGGGGGGGGCCTCCATTTCGTCCTGAGGTACCTCCTTTTCGTCCTGGGGGCCTCTTTTTCGTCCTAAGGGCCCCCTTTTCGTCCCGGGGGTTTCGTTTTCGTCCTGGTGCTTCCTTTTCGTCCTGGGGGCCTCCTTTTCGTCCTGCGGGCCTCCTCAAATTTCAGGGGGCGGCGCCCCCAGTCTCACGGCAGGAGGGGCAATTGCCCACTCTGCCCCCCCCGGTGGCGACGCCCCTGGTGCAAATAAGCAATGTGGATAAATAACTAAGTATCAAAACAAACCAACGTCTCAATGCTTTCTCGACCAGAACACTCTTTCTGCTGGCCTCTAGATTGCAGCGAGTTGACGTGGCTGGTGCTAAGCATATCTTACAGGTATCTCGCATTGATCAACCCACTTTTATGTGCACAAAGTAGAACTGAATATAGCTAGATTCATCACTACTGATATTTATTACCACCAGCTTGATGTCCCAAGCAAAGCTCAGCGATCATCTCTCAGTCTTAGGAAGATAATTTCGCGAATGGTGACAATGGGAAGTGGATTGCATTGGTTTTCTGATCACCATCTTAGGAATTTTTGATTTTTTAAAATAACATTTTGTGCTGGCTGCAAGGCACCTGTCACACAAGCTAAGTATCACTCTTAGCGAATAAATGACAGCGTATCATAACCTCCACAGCTCATAACCTCCATGAGTTTTGAGCTGTCACAACCTCCACAAATTCAACACATCGTAGCGGTCGTAACCTCCACAGGTCATAACCTCCACAGGTCACAACCTCCACAAGTCCGCAGCGGTCATAACCTCCACAGGTCGTAACCTCCACAAGTTCGCAGCGGTCATAACCTCCACAGGTCGTAACCTCCACAACTCCGAAGCGGTCATAACCTCCACAGGTCATAACCTCCACAGGTCGTAATCCCACAGGTTGCAACCTCCACAAGTACGGAGCGGTCATAACCTCCACAGGTCATAACCTCCACAACTCCGAAGCGGTCATAACCTCCACAGATTCAAGAACTACATAATTTTATAGAAGCATCATTTCGGATAGCTATCGCTAGGTAGCAGCACGGTCTAGGGATTATAGCAACGGATATTGAATGAATGTCATGCGATTGAACGTTGAAGTACAGATAACAATATTTCTCACTAGATGGCAGGATGTGTCGTTGGATACGCTTTTTCTGTGTGCGCACATTGTTAACTTTTCAGACGTCAGGAACCGGCCGTCGCCCCGTGGGAAGCAGATGGCAAACGAAATTTGTCGTTTTTCGAAGAATAGGGGGCTTCCTTTTCAGTATTCCAAGCAAGGCTGATCGACGGATTCGGTGGGCAACTAGTTGAGTGCCCAGACCCTTGTGACTCATAGTTGCACTGATCTTTTAAGCCTATATATATATATGTGTGTGTGTGTATGTGTGTGTGTGTGTGTGTGTGTGTGTGTGTGTGTGTGTGTGTGTGTTATGTGACATAGACAGATACGTATATTCGGGCCATGCACAATAAACTGGGGGTTATTACAGCCTATTGTCGATATCTTAGCGGTCTCTATCTGAAGGGGGCCTGCAGCGGTGAGGGGCCTCTTGTTTCGGCTATTTGGGGCCTCCTTTCGGTGGCGGACCCAGAGAGGGAAGTTGGGACACATGCTCCCTCCCCCCCTATGGAAGGTAGGGTCCCTTCGACCAGGAAAATACGTCCCTCCGCGAAGGCCGAGTGGGTTGGGGTGCACATAAGCGCACCGAAACCCCCTCGAATTTTTCAGCCAGAGGCGCCCATGGGTTTCCTGTGGCCCCTATTGCCAGCTACGGTTTTACTGTGGTGGCTATGGGACCACTTATGACTACAGTAGGCGTTCTGTTGCGGTCTAGGGGTGCGGTCAGATCATTTTAGGCGGTCTTTTGTGGTTACTTTTCATAAACTCTCCTGTCACTGAGGGGAAGAAGCTTTGGCTCACTTAGTCCCCCCCCCTAACTGTCCTGTCTTTCACTCTTGAACGAAGGTGACAACTTGACCAGCTAAAATGGACAGTAGATGGAGCCAGCCAATATCGGGAAAATCCCTTTAATTTGGAAGCGCTTGTTGGCCAGCATGCCGGAAACAGCACATTTTCAGGCAAAAATATTGTTATTGTGTCATTTAGAATACACTTTGCTGTAGTTAAAGAAGAAGTCGTTCAATTGGTGTCCGTCAAAGTAATATATATCGTCATAAAACATGCAAGATATCGTAAAGAAAATCGGGAAAATTGCATGTAAACCAGTGGTAAAGGGAAACCCTCAACTCCGCTACCAAACCAGCTTCGTGTGGGCCCGGTATCGTGTGCGACATGTGCGATGCGCGCCGTATTCTTTTGATTGTGTGGGCGGCGGACGCTGCGGTGTTTTAAGGTGGGCAATCAAAGGTATGTACGTAATTCCGTGTTTCTATCAGGTTTAGCATGATTCTGCTGTTGAATAGATGTAGTTGGTTTGAAGCAGTGGGATAAAGCTACCTTTCAGCGACTTTTTGGTGAAAACATTTAGTTATTTGGGCTTCCGGACGCATCGACTGCGTTAGTCATACAGCACCCTTTGGTTAAAACATTAAGTTGGCGCCTGGTGTAGGTAGGTAGGTGCATAGAACGGGGAAAGTTTGTTCGAAGGACCAACAGCGACCAACAAAATGGAGCAGGAGGGCGGAATAATAGGATAAATGCACCTTTTGAATTGTTAGCCAGCTTGCAAGAAGGAATATTACAATATTGCATTTTGTGATTAACATGTGACAACTCATTTGTTACAAACGTTTGCTTTTCAGTTTACAACCATCTGGTCCCTCAGCCTAGATAGGCACTGCACCACTTATCTGATGCAGTAGGCTTGACATTGATATTGCTGCCACTGGCATATCCTCAATAATAATACACTGGCCATAACAAGTGCACTGTGGGTCTGTACTTCCAACCATAAGGATGGCATCCCCAGTCTACCAGAGTATGTAGTGAGCATACATATGAACAGTCCCTACCTACTGTTTGGTAGTAGAACATACATTCTGTATGTATGGGCAGTGCCAGCTGGGGTGCACCGATTGTGACCTCTTTTGACCTTGAAGACATTGACCTAGAGTCATGTTTTCAGGGGCCTCCCTCTGGTGAATGTTATGTGAGAGGCATGTTGGCCAGGGATCTTCTGCACTTCCTATGGTAACATTGCTTGCACAAAATGTAACTGAATGTGATGCATATGGAACCAGGCTGTTGAAATGTACAACCTGATGTGGATGCAATTTTTCATATTGTTGCAAACACTTGATGTGAGGAAAGTATGTGACCATTTTGGTTTGAAGATACCAAAAGGTGAATGTCTGCAGAAAGTGAGAGGTCTTAATGCAGGGCAGCATGAAGCTCTCATGGAACCAGCTCAGTGGCTCCAGTTCATCAGAATCCCTTTCAGTTGTTCCTGGGTCAGGGGCAGGTACAAGGGGCACTAGGGGCATGTGTCCCCAATATCCCCTCAGATTTTTGGCCAGAGTTGCACATTGAAAAAGGTTGTACTTGCAGTGTGCTTGAATGCTAGCTCATTTTTTTGCATTTACATATTTATATCATGCATCTTGGAACTTTCGTCTCTGGAGGTGCTAACATTTTGCAATACAATTTCAGGTAAAGGGATTACCTATAATGTTATATGGAATACAATAGCAGTACATAATATAGTTATTATCTCTATCCCAAATATAGCTCTTATTAAATTATGCATCTCAAAACAAATGGTAGGGTACAGTCATAAGTTCCTACATCATTGTCTTAAATTTGAGTTTGAAAGACATCAAAAACATTTTAAATCATCCAAATTCTATGGGAAATTATGACATCCTACTGTGCTTGTCCCAACATCTCACACCTAAGGAAAAAACATTTTTAACCCTGTTTGAACACTCCACATAAGCCAGATTATTCCAATAAAGAAGGTTCAATAAATTTGTGTGGCACTGGAACAAAATTGAAACAAAAAGAAGGCATCTTAAATGGTGCCAAGCCAGATTGCAATGTATAGCAAATGGCCCAACAATGCACCAGCAACTGAAAAAGGTGGAGTGTAGCAAGCATACCCCATTTTGTTGGAGATCAGAGAAGCAATAAAGATCTCTCCAGTTGGTATGCTTTACATATAATATTCTGGTTGGTCCCATGTGTGTGATTGGTGTAGTTGGTTTAGAGATCCACTTGCTCTACAGCTGGCAGATGGTTCAAATCTTGGAGTGGTTTCTTTTATAACTGAATCATACAGTCATTGGCAGTGCACACTATATTATTTTATTCTGTCATATGAGTTGTTTGATGTACTAGTATTTGTCTATGAAAGTAGGGAGGAGAAATACTCAATAACAGCCTGCTCATGCAATGAATATCCATTTGGACCATCTGGAATTATCATGTTGGAACTTTTTTCTCTGGAAGGGTGCTTCAGGCTGAAAAGGTTTAGCTTTCAAGGTGCAGCTCTGGCCAAACCCCTAAGGGGACACTGGGGACATGTGTCCTCAGTGCCCTGTATCTGCCACTGTCCAAGAATCAATTGAAAAGGATTCTGATGAACTGAAGGCACTGATATGATTCCATGATTGTCAACAAAGTCTTGGAATACTTGAGAGGTAGCACAGCTGTGCCCCAATGGGATTTTCACTGCAACTTTAAGTGTGAGTGCTGATGAATTGTTTCTCCCATGAACCATTATCAATTTTGTACTGTTTGTTCACTGTAATTTTCAGAGATACCGGGTTTATTTTCATGATCCTGTGCCCTCCATGTGCAGTGGCTATTATGGGCAGTCCGTGATTGGAGAAGAAAAATAGTGTTCCTATATTCAAGAAAGGGGGCAATGACATAGAATACTACTGTCATGTACTGAACATGTATTGGAATGGTCTGGGCATTCACATGCATGAAAGGACGGATATTCGTGTCATATGTGTTTCATTAGGTGCAGTGCTCATCGAGCATGATTGAGCTCATTGGGTCTGACAGGACTTGAAGCAGATGCCACACACAGAATACTCTGCCTCATAATATGTCAGCTCTGCCTGCCATTGGACATCATGTAGGGGAAACAAAGTGCATGGTTAGGGACAGATTTAATGAACACTTAAGCATTATGAGCAGATTTAATGAGATGCTAAAAATAAAACCGCCAACATCCCATTTGGCGAACACTTCAAAATCACTCACGCTGCGGTGCGTTTGACTCTAAAATGCTCAGCATATCCACTCTGCAAGTCTGCAAAGATGTAGCAGAGTTAAAAATCATGGAAACAATAGAGGTTAGGAATAAAAAGCCTTCATTAAACACAATGATGGCATCCTGAACCCTGATAAAACTGGTTCCTTACACCACCTAAGGCAATCACACTTGGGGTGTGTTTTTGTGGCTTTTGTAGCAAAATGGTTGCTGTTGAAGGCCTGTGGTTGAAGTATATACAGTGTGAATTTGCATCTATTTCTTTGTTTTATAAGCATGATGTTATTTTATGCCCTTTTCTAATGTGTTTCTCCCATTTTTCATTCCTCATTGAAACGGAGAAAATGCTTCATATTTAGTGGAGTTATATTTATATATATATGTATTATATATATATATATTATATTACATTTATATATTATATATTATATATATATATAATATGGTATATGGTAGGCACTGTGTTTAGCTGCCTTAGCATTTTTTTTTTCTGTGAGACAAAAGTTAAATAGGTCCCTGGCATATCGACATCCTGTGTGTCATTCCCATATTCATATCTGTTCCCTTTAATGCTTCTAGAAGAGCTTAACACTCACACGTCCGGCGGTCCGCGACAACTTGGCATGTCCGGGTAGATGTCTGCCTCCCTAAGATCTCTGGAACTATGCTAGCTAGTATAACCACTGCAGTTGATGCGCCCGAAAACCCAAATAACTAACTAACTATGCTAGCTAGCGACAAACGGAAAACGGCGTTGGATAGCTGGTGACAGGTTCTATCGAAAGTGTTTCGGTCATTTTTCGCTCAGGTTAACATTCAGGTCACTGGGCCATCATAGGTCAAATTCGACCAGATCAGGTGGAACTCAGATATTGACACATAACTCAGGACCTGTAACAGATAGAAGCAAACGGCGAACGCTATTCGACAGTCCTTGAAATGCGCTACCGGCAATAGGCGGTGTAATTTAAGGTCAGGTCAACCGAAACTCAGGTCAAGGTCATAACGTCATGACATCAGGTCAAGGTCATGAAGTTGCCTAGGGAGGTCATGTAATGTATCAATCGACACGTCTTGGCGATGCAAGCACAATGACGGTAATTTCAGCTTTCTAGCTCAATGCAGTGCGATATAATGCACAGAAATGTGTAGTGATCTCAGGTGACCTCAGATACCTTGGTGAGGTCACTGAGCAAAAATATCAGCGGTAACATTGAGCATAGATGCCATGTACATGCCACAACGGTTGTGAGATCATTCCAAGTGCAAATATGTAACCAGGAAACATTTGTATATTTTATCATAGCCCTATAATGGGGAAGCCATGGCCGCGACCTGACCTAAGGTCAATGCTACGAAAAAAACGATATGCATATTATGGTCCATGATGAGATCATGACATGCTATAAGTTTGAAATCAATCGCCAAATTATTGTGGAAGTTATGCCACCTAGAACTCTGAGTGTAGTTGGGTCTTCGCCTTCGCCTGACCTGGTGACCTGACCTGAGACGATCCAGGATTAAAAATGTACGAGGATATGCGGAAAAGACGGATGAACAGCTATACGAGGTTTTGCCTTTCTAACCAGATCAGTTTGGCGGCAAATGATGAGAAAAAAAACTGGAGAGGGACAGATATCTGCCACACCCCCCCCCGGACGTGCGCGTATTAGCCATAAATCAATAATACATTGCAGAGCTCACATATTATAGTCATGGGGTGCTCATGTGAGAAACCAGTACCATGTAGCCCTCCAAGTTTTTTGGTTATGTCTGCCCATGCTATTTAGAATAGGTCCATCTAATGTAGATGGCTCAGGCTGCAATGAGTAGATTTAAGATATAATAAGATGAAATGCAGTCCTGCTTTCCAGATATAGCCAGTTGGCACAAAACAGGGTTGTTCACTGTTGTACTGCTAAACTGAAATATTTCATGTACATAGTGTGCTAGAATGGAACTCTAGATATATTACAGGTTTCAACGACATTGGTATGCTTTTTTATTGCAGCAGCCATTCAATTTCCTGTCCTAGTCGGTTGACTTCTGGCACCCATTTTAGTCATTAGAGATGATATTAACCCTCTAATGAACCATTTTCGTCATTAAAGACGGGAGTGAGTGGCTGCTGCACTCCTGATCACTGATCGCAGAGTTGTGTGTTAAGCATTTCACCACGGAATCAATGTGCATTGTAAAGGTGGTTTCTAATGTTTGATCAAGTAGGTGGCTTTTCTTTGGTGGACGTTGCATAGCCGGACCGGTGGGACGCGGTAGCTCAGTCGGTCGGGAGTCGGTCTCTGGATCGTAAGATCGTGGGTTCGAATCTCACGACTGGCAGGATTACGAAATCCATCCGTGACCAACCGACTTAAGAGGTTTGTCGATGCTATATTACCCAGCAGTTGGGTACATTGTAAAAGAGCCCAATATCCGTATAACCGGAGTGGTGTTTTGTCCCTCCGTCAGGCCTGCAAAGCTAGCTGAAGAGCACCTTTCTCAGGGCTTACAATGGAAAACATGGAAGCGGTTCTATCGAGGCTGCTGATTGCCGACAACAACGTCATCCAGCAGGTAGGGAAACTGAGCGAGGAGCCGCAGTAGCTCAGTTGGGACCCCCGCAGTGGGGTCGGCCTCGTTACTCGGCTGGCCAGGGAATTGTTGCTCCCTCGGGGTAACACAGTTGTGACAGGGGACCAACACACCTCTTTGGTCCCGATATCCCGGAGTAACGGGCGGGCCCGTGGGGCCTCACGCGGACCAATAGGCTGATTGCCTCGGTCCGAGGGCCTGGGGTTCTTCATAATGTCTTCCGGCCTGGCCGGCTGTGGTTAAGGAGTGGGCGGAATGGGCGCTATATGATCAACATGGTCGATGCGCCCTAAAGCCAAAATAAATAACTAAGAAGTGGACGGCCCTGTATCCCTGTCGGATTGGTCAGTCACTCTCTCCCGGCCGGGTGATGGCGTCGCCTGTCCCGTATAGCTCCTCGGGCGTCTGACGTCCTCCCGTCCGCGGGATTCAGGCGTCCCCCAAGTTGGGGCCCCAGCGTGGTGGGCACCACGATGAGTGGAAAACAAGCAATCACATGGCATCCAGAACAACACAAATCACTCCTGGCTTCCGAGGGCCGGACAGGTCGATCCGCTTCAAATCACCGGGACGCGGCACTTGCCGGCGTCACGAGTCGCCGCCGCCGGACAATGTAACGATGTGTAACGCCGCCGCCTGACACTGTGTCTCCGCCCCTGACAATGTGTAACGCCGCCGCCTCACAATGTGTCGCCGCCGCCTCACAATGTGTCGCCGCCGCCTCACAATGTGTCGCTGCCGCCTGACAATGTGTAACGCCGCCGCCTGACAATGTGTCGCTGCCGCCTCACAATGTGTCGCTGCCGCCTGACAATGTGTCGCCGCCGCCTCACAATGTGTCGCTGCCGCCTCACAATGTGTCGCTGCCGCCTGACAATGTGTCGCTGCCGCCTCACAATGTGTCGCTGCCGCCTGACAATGTGTCGCTGCCGCCTCACAATGTGTCGCCGCCGCCTCACAATGTGTCGCCACCGCCTCACAATGTGTCGCTGCCGCCTGACAATGTATCAATGTGTCGCCGCCCCTGACAATGTGTCGCCGCCCCTGACAATGTGCCCCCCAACGCCGCCGCCTCACAATGTCGCCGCCGCCTGACAATGTGTCGCTGCCGCCTGACAATGTGTCGCCGCCGCCTCACAATGTGTCGCCGCCGCCTCCAATGCCTGCCGCCTGACAATGTGTCGCTGCCGCCTGACAATGTGTCGCCGCCGCCTCACAATGTGTCGCCGCCGCCTCACAATGTGTCGCCACCTGACAAGGTGTTGCCACCGCCTGAGAATGTGTCGCCACCGCCTGACAATGTATCGATGTGTCGCCGCCGCCGGACAATGTGTCGCCGCCGCCTCACAATGTGTCGCTGCCGCCTCACAATGTGTCGCCACCGCCTCACAATGTTTGCCACCGCCTCACAATGTGTCTCCGCCGCCTGACAATGTGTCGCTGCCGCCTCACAATGTGTCGCCACCGCCTGACAATGTGTCGCTGCCGCCTCACAATGTGTCTCCGCCGCCTCACAATGTGTCGCTGCCGCCTCACAATGTGTCGCCACCGCCTCACAATGTGTTGCCACCGCCTCACAATGTGTCTCCGCCGCCTCACAATGTGTCGCTGCCGCCTCACAATGTGTCGCTGCCGCCTCACAATGTGTTGCCACCGCCTCACAATGTGTCGCCGCCGCCTGATAATGTGACGCCGCCGCCTCACAATGTGTCGCCACCGCCTCACAATGTGTCGCTGCCGCCTCACAATGTGTCGCCCGCCTCACAATGTGTCGCCACCGCCTCACAATGTGTCGCCGCCGCCTACAATGTCGCTGCCGCCTCACAATGTGTCGCTGCCGCCTGACAATGTGTCGCTGCCGCCTCACAATGTGTCGCCGCCGCCTCACAATGTGTCGCCGCCGCCTGACAATGTGTCGCCACCGCCTCACAATGTGTCGCTGCCGCCTGACAATGTGTCGCCGCCGCCTGACAATGTGTCGCCACCGCCTGACAATGTATCGATGTGTCGCCGCCGCCGGACAATGTGTTGCCACCGCCTGACAATGTGTCGCCGCCGCCTGACAATGTATCGACGCCTGACAATGTGTCGCCGCCCCTGACAATGTGTCGCCACCGCCTGACAATGTGTCGCCGCCGCCTGACAATGTGTCGCCGCCGCCTCACAATGTGTCGCCGCCGCCTCACAATGTGTCGCCGCCGCCTCACAATGTAACGCCGCTGCCTGACAATGTGTCGCTGCCGCCTGACAATGTGTCGCCACCGCCTCACAATGTGTCGCCGCCGCCTCACAATGTGTCGCCGCCGCCTCACAATGTGTCGCCGCCGCCTCACAATGTGTCGCCGCCGCCTCACAATGTGTCGCCGCCGCCTGACAATGTGTCGCCGCCGCCTGACAATGTGTCGCCACCGCCTGACAATGTCACCGCACGTGTCTCCACCGCCTGACAATGTATCGATGTGTCGCCGCCGCCGGACAATGTGTTGCCACCGCCTGACATGTCGCCGCCGCCTCACAATGTGTCGCTGCCGCCTGACAATGTGTCGCCCGCCTGACAATGTGTCGCCGCCGCCTGACAATGTGCGCCACCGCCTGACAATGTGTCGCCACCTGACAACGTGTCGCCACCGCCTGACAATGTATCGATGTGTCGCCGCCGCCGGACAATGTGTTGCCACCGCCTGACAATGTGTCGCTGCCGCCTGACAATGTATCGATGTGTCGCCGCCGCCGGACAATGTGTTGCCACCGCCTGACAATGTGTCGCTGCCGCCTGACAATGTATCGATGTGTCGCCGCCGCCGGACAATGTGTTGCCACCGCCTGACAATGTGTCGCTGCCGCCTGACAATGTGTCGAATGTGTCGCCGCCGCCTGACAATGTGTGCCGCCGCCACAATGTGTCGCTGCCGCTACGCGCGCCCCTGACGCCGCCGCCTACATGTGTCGCCACCGCCTGACAATGTGTCGCTGCCGCCTGACAATGTATCGATGTGTAACACCGCTGCCTGACAATGTGTCGCCGCCGCCTGACAATGTGACGCCGCTGCCTGACAATGTGACGATGTGTCGCCGTCGGCAGGCGACCGAGGAGCTGAAGCAGCTGCTGCAGCGGCCGGCCGCCGTGGAGCAGCTGTGCGCCGTGCTGGGCGGCTCCAGCCAGCCGCAGGTGCGCCAGTACGCCGCCGTCATACTCAGGAAGCGACTGGCCAAGTCGCGGCAATGGGCCAAGCTGGGTCAGCAGTTCCAGAACAGGTACGGCGGCACGAGCGGTCGCGCTGGGATCCGGTGGGATCCGAGGCGTGCAAAGGAGGAAAATCGAGTCATGCAATTTTGAACTTTTATCCTTGGTGGCATCACCTTTTTTGTGTTTTTCTTTCAGTTTTGAGTGTCTCATCAACAAGCAGGAAGTCTGGTCATTGTCAAACATCACTATTCAGCCTTGCAGTGGTAAAAGGAGATGATATTTTCGGGAGAGGATGATGCTCTCCTGGCATGCATCCGGGAACAGCCTGTTTTCCCAGCCTGCGACGCTCGGTCCCCGCTCGGACGGCGGCTGAATGGGCTGGTGACTTGTGATGACTTGTGTGTCCCAGCGTAACCTAGAAACAGACTGAGCTCTCTGCAAGGCTACATCGCGTCTTACGCCGAGGTGTATGAAGGTGAAGTTGTGCTCGTAAGATTAAGGAACCAACTAACTAATTTGTGGTAGAAAAAGCTCGAACGACAAGTAGGTCCCGCGTTTACAGCCAGGGTCGGTAATCCGATTTTCATGGACACAAAATGACCGCTGTCATTATCGTTGTTGACAACATTTCCACTATTGTCAGCTTGAAACAGGAGATCCTGAGGGTGTTAGCTAACGAACAGGAGCGCTTCATCAAGAATTCGATCGCGCAGCTCGTGGGCACAGTGGCCAAGCATGAGCTGCCCGGCAACAAGTGGCCTACGCTGCTGGAGTTCCTGTCGCAGACGATGCTGGCCGAGAATATGCCCGATAAGGAGGTGAGGAGCGGCCGCGCAGAGTACACGGATGATGAGCTGGGGGTTCCAAACGGCAGGGACTGCGATGGAGGATTTGGGGGGGGGGGCAGGCGACTTACCATTGTTTCGAATATTTTCCCGCATGCTTTACGTGAAATGGACATTTACACCATGTTTATGTCGGCAGATCTGCCTCTACGTCCCACAGGTTCCTCGTGTGATTGTGGTTTTAGGGCGCATCGACCAGGGTTGGTCATTTAGCGCCCACCACAGTTCCTCGACCCGATAGCCAATCAATTATATGGGCGTGTTGTGTGGGAAGTTGGCGCGAGAGCTGCGGCTGCTGACCGCACACGTGACACGGTCGATGTCTCCGTTCCAGCTGGGCATCTACACGTTGAGCATAATCAGTCAGAGCTGTTCGGACCAGCTGCGGCCGCACCAGGCCACCCTGCTGACGCTGTTCTCGGCGCTGCTGAACACCCAGAGTCCGGCCGTGCACTTCCACGTGATCCAGACGATGACTAACCTGACGCCGGTGCTGGGCAGCGACGAGCTGGTGAGTGCGGCGCGCGCCGCCGGTTTAACCCGGCCGTCACACGACTTCCGACGCGCTCGGGCTCCACCGCTGCATACCGACAGATGTGCTGTGGTCGGTTGTGTTTTGTTACGTGGCGCCCGGACGTGTTTTTATAGTATTTCGTGTATGTTTGAAGTTGACGCCTCCCGTGAATATATACGGTATGGACGCTGCATGGCCGTCGGAGTCGATGCGCACTTAAGCTCCAATAACTAACGAACATATACGGTGTTTGGTTTCGTGTCCACAGCTCTGTGTGGAGGTGGTGTGCAGGCTTGTCGGTGATTGGTGTGCGACGTGTGGGAGTTGAGCGCGGGCGTGACGCGCCGGTCGGTGACTCGCCGCACGACGGGCTGGGTCTGGGCTCGTGATGTAAATCACGAGCCCACACCACAGAAGTGACGGTGGCCGGTCCAGAACAACTAAGGCGCGCAACAGTTGGTGTCCGCCTGCAGTTTGTGCTCTCGATCACCACATACGTACGGCAGGTTGGAATAACGACTCGGTGATTGATATTTGTCTTCTTTGAAAATTATCTTCGGCTTTTTATCACCTGTTTCACAACGACTCCAGACCAATTTTTATCTGCTAACAATGTCGAAACCCCATTGGTAAGTGCAAAAATGAGTTTTTGAATTTGCAAAGGGAGGAAAATTATCCCCTCCGAATGGGGTGGCCCAAAGGTTTCACTTGCCAAGTCCAGGAACCGAAAACGTAAATCCCCGTCCCGAGCGAAGATTGCTCTGAGCTGGCGCGGGCTGGTCGCGACCGGTCCGACGATGGGCGCAGCTGGTCCCAACAGGTTTTCATCTCTACTCCAAACGGCTGTTGACTGGTCGTCGGCCCGCCGCGAGGCCTTGCATTAGGCTGACCATAGCCCGCCATCAAATTGCACAGCCGGGCGATGCGCTCATCATAGCGACGTGCGACGACCGGTGTGGGAGCCGGCACCGAGCAGCGTGGCTCGCAGTAGGTGGTGTCCTCTTCCGGTGGGGCTCGGCACTGCTAACTGGGGTGTTGGCCGCCAGGCGGGGTACCAGGCGCTGCTGCCGTCCGTGTTCGCGTCTATCGCCGGACTGGCAACTGCCGATGAGGATCAGGCCGCCGAAGCTCTCGACCTGGTGGATGCGCTCGTCGACCAGGAGGTAACGTTGGCCGAAGCAGTGGCGGACATGTGTTCTTTTCCTCCACCAAAATCTGGCCTGGTTCGAAGCTTTATGCGACAACGCTCTTTTGCGTGTGTGAACAAAATCAATTGACACAAGTTATGGACGTGCGGTATGCTTAATATTGCACGGGGAAGAATGTGGCGAAATTAAAAGGCGATTTCAGGAAATTCTCAACATTGCAAGCAGGGGGCGAGGATGGCCGAGTGGTTAAGGTGTTGGGCTCTGGGTACCAAAGGTCCCGGGTTCGACACTCGCGCCGCTCGGGACATTTCCCAAACCCGCGGCCCACCAGCGAAGCAGTGTGGGCGGCGCCATTAGCCGTGAATGTGCACAAAGTGTGTCGCGAACCACCCAATAAACAACAAACAAGACTGCAGGTAGGAATTTATTAGCTTACACCTGCTACTGATCTGTCATGTCACGTCCCCTGTGCGGGCGCGACAGCAATCGAATATTCAGTAGAAGAACCAGAGGTTCTCGACGGAGTTCGGTGTCCGACCTGTCAACGGTGTCAAAGACGATGGACACTGCTGACGCTCGTGGCCGCTAAATGGCCTCGTAGTCGCGCCGTTACAGCCAAATAATCAGCTGTTGACGCTCAGCCGTGCACTTGTCGGCTGGTCGGCAGGTGGCGCTGCTGGTGCCTCACGTGCCGGTGGTGGTGGAGCTGTGTCTGCGGCTGGCAGCCAACACTGACCTCGGTGATCCGCTTCGCTGCAAGGCGCTCCACTGTGTCGATTGGCTGACCCGGCTCAAGAAAAAGGTGGGTGTTGTGTCTGGTGATTTGCGCGGTGTGCCAGGTGTGCTGGGTGGGTGTGGGATTACGTCGTGAGCAAAACCGTCCTGCTCTCCACGTTCCAGGTGTTGTCTTCAGCAGTCTCATCACTTCATAGATCTGGTGATTATTTATGTGATGTTGGGGTTTTTATGCTTTTGCTGCATTATTTCCGTGTATGCCAAGTATGTGTGCTGAGGGGTTGGAAGGGTCAACCAAAAAATATCTGGTATTGCCAGATCAGATTTTCTGTTGTTGGACAAAAATAATCACAATGTTATGAATGGTGCACAGATTGTTCTGTTTGTTCATTTTTTTATGACGAAAGTGAAAGCGAATTCTGAAACCTCTCATCCTCATGCCACATTTATGTTTGTCTTCGTGACGTGATGGTTGGATTTCTCATGCATGTACTACAATATTTCCGTTGATGTTAAGTATGTGTGGTGAGGGGCTTCAGGGTTGAACCAAACATATGATCTGGCATCATGTTAAATTTCCCATTGTGAGACAAAAGAGATGACAAGTTTATGAATGGTTCTTTTTTTGTTTTGTTTTATTCGTTGTTCATCGTTTTGTATCACATTAATATCATTTCGCCAAACCTGCAGTCACTTCACGTTGTTGAGTTTTGCCAGCTTGCCATCAGTGCGGTGATGTCGGCTGTCCCACTTCATGTCCCACCACATCCTGCTTCTGTCTGGCCTAGGTGATCACGAAACACAAACTGGTCGAGCCGATCCTGGCGGTGGTGGTGCCCATCCTGAGTACGCGTCAGGACGAGGACGAAGACGAGCTGAGCGAGGAGAGCAATAGCGTCGTCACCGCCTCCACCCGCCTCATCGACTCGCTGGCCATCAATCTGCCGCCAGAGAAGCTGCTGGCGCCACTGGTACGTGAGCACGTGTGTGCTGACACAGTGTTGATGATCCATGAATAATTGGTGTCACAAATAGCTTGGTAGTCGGCCTGGGTGTTCTGGCATCTGAATGCCTTGCATAGGTATACTGTTGGTCCTCATTTAGGTACCATTGGCTTCACAAATAGCTTAGCATTGAGACTGGACGTTCTGGCACCTGAATGTCCCGGATATGCATACTGTTTATTCCTGGATATATTGCTGTCCCACCACGTCTATGCCTATGCAGGATATCCAGGTGCCGGGGCGCCCAGCCTGACTGCCAAGTTATTTGCGACGCCAATAGAGCGTGATCGCTTACGCCGCTTCAAACTCTGCGCGTATCTTGGAAAGAAATTCGCCTCCCGTGGTTGTTGGCGTTCGATGGATTTGTCCGGCAATTCCCGTTGCACGCCTTGTCATTCTGCTGCCGCAAGGTACCGTGTCCGTCGTTAGTTCGCCAGAGGATCATAACATTATCCCCTGCCGATCCCAGTTATGGTCCCATCTCAGTTATGGTCCATGGCTCCGGAGCCGTGTGATGACCGGTCGTGGAGATGGCTGAGGATTGTGTCTGATACCCGACGAAGGTTTTCTCGAGCCACCTCGCACCTAGCATAATGCCACAATTCCGGTGATGGCATACTGGATGCATGCCGTGTAATCGTTTGATGGTAAGATGGCCGGTGGTATTCACATCAAGCATCATCCGAGTATCCCCAACTGTTCAGATTCATAATGATGAATCTGAATGAATCTAAATTATAATTTTCTTTCTCAACATTCTCACGATTATGCGATTATACCCTTCATGGTATAGTGATAACTGGAGATAGTATATTACAAAAACACAGGTATATATATATATGCCTGAACCTCCATTTTACGCTATCACTTCAGGTTATCATGCCAGCTTGCACTTTCTATGTGGGATAATGATGCATACTTCAACCTAGGATGGCGAAAAATATAGTTCGTTTGCGATGAATTTCGAGGTGGTGATGGTGAGCTATTGTGCAGTTAGCATGACACAATGCCGCCAGCTGACGACCCTTGCGTGCCCAGTTGTTGCACGTGCAGCGGCTGCTGACCAGCACCGACGAGTACCAGCGCAAGGCGGCCTTCCTGGCGCTGGCCATGACGGCCGAGGGCTGCTCGGAGCGCGTGCGCACCAAGTATCTGTCGGGCTGGCTGCAGCACGTGTGCGACGGCATCCAGCACCCGAGCACGGTGGTGCGCAACGCGGCGCTCTTCACGCTCGGCCAGTTCGCCGAGCACCTGCAGGTAGTGTGTGTGTGTGTGTCGTGACCGGCACGGCAGCCACCCGACGACTGCGGCGGTCATGAGTAATGGCCAGGTGGACACGGCGGTGCGTGTCCGGGTGCGCGCGGCAGGACGTGGTCCGGGTGGTCGTGGACATGCGGTCGCAGTAGCTCAGTCGGGAGGGCGTTGGAGCGTAAGATCCTGGGTTCGAAGTCCACAACCGGCGGGATTTCCGAGTCCACCCACAACTGATTGGCGTGAGAGGTTGGCGATGCTATGTGGCCTAGCAGTTGAATGTGTCGTAAAATAATACAACTTCTAGTCATGGTGACGTGGACCGCAGGTCGTCTTGGCAACATCGGCCGGCCCTGGGCGGTCTTTGTTACGCCGGCCTACCGTAGCCATGGCAACATTTGCCGGCCCTGGGTGGTCATTGTGACGCCGGGCGGCCGGTCGTAGCCATGGCAATGCCAGCATTGCATTGCCATGGTAGTGAATAGTGGCGGTAGCGCCGGCCTGGGTGATCATGGAGACCCAAGCCTGGGTAGCCTGGCGACAGTGCTACATGCATTGTTGGGTTTGCTGTTAGGCTGGAAGTGGAAGTCCCTCCCGCCATGCTAGGAGATGTAAGCATCTTATAATATTTAGATGGAGATGAATGCTGGATGGTAAGACAGAATGGGGAATCCCATCATTGTATGTTGTGCTGGCTGGCACGGTCGTTATTCGGCTGTGTCCCGAATGCTCTGTTTTAATGTACTACAAAAGTAATGCTGTACGAGTGTGAATGTGCGTTGTATATACCGTCGCCAGGAAGCTTCTGCTGTTTAGGTCATGTGCCACTGCCAGGACGCTTCTGTTGTGTACGTCACGTACCACTGCCAGGACGCTTCTGCTGTGCAAGTCGCGACCCCTTCCAAGAAGCTTCTGCTGTATACGTCACGTACCGCCGCCGGTAAGCTTCTGCTGTGTAGGTCATGGACGGTGACGCTGCACACATCTGTCTACAATTCGCAGCCGTCTCGACCGTAAGTGATGTAACTGACGCGCTGCGGTCGCCCCCAGCCGGACATCAGCAAGTACGCGGCGCAGCTGATGCCGGTGCTGTACAACTACCTGGCCTCCATCACGTCCACACTGCAGTCCGGCGGCAAGGACCCGCCCGGTTAGTGGCGTTCCTCGTTAGTTGTTTGTGCTGGAGGGCGCTTCAACCAGGCTTGATCATCCACGCCCGTCCTGGGTATCCTGGGTGTATCCACTCTCGGTGAATATTAGCCAGTCTCCGATCCCCAGTGGGCGTGGAGTTGTCTCCCAGACACGCCCGGTGGGTGCCGAATAGTCGCCCGAACCTGCCCGTCAAGTGTCGGGTAGTCAGCCGGACCCAGCAGGTGACTGAGGGGTCTCCCTCCGACCCACCTGGTGAGGTGAATAGAGTGGTTCTGGTTCTCCCCTACTACCGGTTGTCGAGTAATCCAGTAATCCGGTAGTCGAGTAATCGAGTAAAGGACCCAGCGAGGGAGTGAATGAGAGAGTCCTCCGAACCATTTGGTGAGTGGAGTGGTCCTGACCCCCTCCAAAGTGCTGATTGGGTCTGCTATCCGACCAACAAATCGAGGCGGAAAAAATTACGACCCCGGGTAATATTGGGACTGACGCTGAGCGTTGTGGTGTGCGTCGATTCGGTGACGCATAATCAGTTTAGTTTGTCTCCCTCCGTGGGGCCAAATATCGAACTAAGGTGCCATCTGAAGACGATGTGATGCATGTCCTGAGGTCGGGCTCCAGCCGACTACTGCTGACCTCTTCCCGACTATCTACCTGCACCATGATATATGTACCTGTACCAGAGTACCTACCTGCACCCTGGCATATGTACCTCAACCCAAGTATCTACCTGTACCCTGCTATTTGTATTGCTCCCGAGTACAGTGTAAAATAATTAACCATGTGGCCTGGAAATTCACAGTTAATGGAATTGTGTTATTTCATCCTTGTCTTAGGTTTTTACCATTTAGCCACATGTGTGGGCAGTCATTATACACACGACTGCTAAATAATGTAAAATGCATGTGTCGGAAGTGAAAGGCATTCCGCTTTTTTAGTCCTTAAGTGGCGATCCTTTATTTTCTTCCAATCTTTCACTATTCCCAAACAACTTTTTTCTTCATCCACACAGTTAACGGTGAAGTAATTTTAGGACACTGCCAGAGTATGAGTCTGCAGCATAACACTCACGCCTCTCAGTCGATATATAGCGGACGGTCCCACCATAACGTGATGCCTCCCCCTGCAGCCGGCAACATGCCACTCACACCTCTCAGTCGATGCATAACAGACGCTTCGACCGCAGGCTGCGACCGCATGTTCTACGCGCTGGAGACGTTCTGCGAGACCCTGTCGGAGGAGGTGCTAGCGTACCTGCCGCCGCTGATGCAGCACCTGCTGGGCCTGCTGCAGCTGCCCGACGCCGACGGCCGGCACGACCACGTGCGCGAGCTGGCCATCAGCGCGGTCGGCGCGCTGGGCAACGCGGCGCGCGAGGGTCTGGTGCCCTACTTCGAGCCGGTGATGGCGGCGCTGCGCCAGTACCTGGTGGTGGAGAGCTCCGACGACAACCAGCAGCTGCAGGTGCAGGCGCTCGGTGAGTGTCGGGTGCAGGCACAAGGGAGGGCTGCCCCTCCTGGCAGGTCGCCTGTCGCTGACCGATGGTGTTCCTGTCGGGTTGTGTTCAGATGTCGCGGGCCATCCGTTGCATCGACTGACCTTGTGCGTCCCCATGTGGAGTTCTCATTGGGTGTGAGATGTCGAAGCGAATACAGGAGAATAGCGAAATCGCCACGGAAATAATAGGATAAACAATCTTGTTATGCATTGCAAACCCAGTTTTGGACAATTGCACATACATGACTGTTACCATTCTGCGTGTTTTGATAGGTACTCAATTTGGGGGGCACTAAGTCAATGATAATGATACAAACCTATGCTATGCACTGGCATGGTATAACATAGCACATCACAGGTTAGCATCCTTCACCCGGAATTGGGCTATGGGATGCTCTTCATCACGATCCCAGATTCATTATGGTGAGCATAATCGTGATGCTTGTCAGCGGGATACAGCGGAACACAAGGAATGAAGACTTCACAAACACTGGGACGGGGATGGCCGAGTGGTTAAGGTGTTGAGCTCTGGGTACCAAAGGTACCGGGTTCGACACTCGCGCCGCTCAGGACATTTCCCAATCCCGTGGCCCACCGGCGAAACAGTGGGCGGCGCCATTAGCCGTAAATGTGCACACAGTGCGTCGTGAACCACCCAATAAACAAACAAACAAGACTTCACAAACACTCGTCAAGAGCACGATGTCACTGCTCCTTCGTGAGTGATGTCGATTCAGTAAGCAGTGTATCGCACCCTATTTCTCAAACAACCAATCGCTGCACTGGCTGACGTGCCGCGTGCCCGGCAGACACGCTCGGCGTGCTGGCCAAGACGCTGGGCGTGGCCACGGTCGGCCCGCTCTGCGGCGAGTGCATGGCGCTGGGCATCTCGCTGGTGGAGAAGCACGACGACCCGGACATGCGGCGCGCCGCCTACGGCCTCTTCGCCTCGGTCAGCACCGTCATGAAGGAGGGCATGCAGCCGTTCCTGCCGCGCATCACCGAGTGGATGTGCGAGACGCTGTCCAGCATCGAGGGAGTCACTGTAAGTGGGGCTATCGTACGAGAGGTGAAAGGAGGGAGAGAGGGCACGTGCCTGTCTGAATCGAAGGCGTCACTGTAGGTGTGATCGCCATACGGGAGGTGAAGGGAGGGCACGTGCCTGTCTGAATCGAAAGCTTCACTGTAAGTATGATCGCCATACGGGAGGTGAAGGGAGGGCACGTGCCTGTCTGAATCGAAAGCTTCACTGTAAGTCTGATCGCCATACGGGAGGTGAAGGGAGGGCACGTGCCTGTCTGAATCGAAGGCGTCACTGTAAGTGTGATCGCCATACGGGAGGTGAAGGGAGGGCACGTGTCCGAATCGAAGTTTCAATGTAGGCGGGGCCGCAACACGGGAGGTGAAGGGAAGGAGGGAGGACATGTGTGAGAATGCAGTCCAACACCGAAGGCGTCACTGTAAGTAGTGCCGCCGTACGGGAGGTAAAGGAGGAAGGGCACGTGCGGGCAATTGATGTGCGGTCAATATGTACCTCAAACTGGCAAATTGTGTCCTGATAGGGGACTAGCGAGATGCAAAGGTCTTGTTCGGTGATCTTTTGCTACCACCTGGGCTTGCTCAGCGCTCCTCCGACCTGCCTTGACCCGACTGGCCGGTGACCCGTCTGACATGTAGCACGGAGTGATGTTCTCCGACTGCTGGTGGCCTGACGGTGAATATCTGACCTGCCGTAACCTGGAAGCGACCTTGTTTGACCTCTCGTGACCCGATGGTGACTGACCGACCTGTCGTCTCATGGACGTGACCTTGTCTGACCTGCCTTGACCCGACGATGACTGTCCTCCCTGCCCTAACTTGGAGGTGGTCTTGTTTGACCTGTGACCCGAAAGTGTATCCGGCCTGCCGTCACTATTGTGTGACCTTGCCTGACCTCCCGTGACCCGGAAGTGACCCAGTCGTGCTCGCTGCCCGGCAGCTGCAATACCGGGACGAGAAGGGCGGCGCAGCGGCCGTGCTCGAGCTTTTCGACGACTTCTCGCCAGACGGCTCCGAAAACTTGGAGGATACAATCGACGAGGACGACGACGAGGACGTGACAGGGTACGAGTTGCCACCGTCTCCTCGATTGTTCGGTTTTTACCGTGAGAGCTAGTTTTTGTCATGCCAACCAGTTATACTCATAGACATGGTGAGAAAAGCTGGTAAAAGCCATCAAAAACATGTTCCGTGTATACATTTCTTGGGACATTTTCAGCTTCTATTTTGTATGTTTCCATGTTTTATTCGCACATGTATTATTCATGTATCAGACACTGTTAGACGTACAGTCTAGATAGCATATATTTGATGGAATTTATGAAAGGATTTGCGGGACCCTTACCGGTAACACAGCGTTGACGTGTTGGTTTTTATCAGTGATAAAACCCGGTGAAAACAGGCTTGCATGTAGAACTGTCAATGCTGGTCTCCCCCTGTGTTTGTTAGTTGCGGGCTTCATTGGGCTCCCAATGCTCTTCAAACCTCCAGGAGTCTGTCGAAAATTGTCGACTGGTTTTCACATATTCTTTGCCCGCAAACGCTTGAATTTGACTGCTGCTACCAGTGCGATTTGTGAACCGTGACTATGTTCTGTGTGTAGAAGTATAAATGCACTGTTGGTTGCATCGAGCACGTCCAGAATCGATGTCATAATGCCGTCCTCTGCCCCCTATCGATGTGCGGAATGCGATCGATTAGGAGCGTTTAGACAAGTTCGCTTCTTTGCCTGCAATACATAGGTTGATGCCGCTTCACCGGCAATGCTTTCAAGCTCCTTGTTATGAAAACCTCACAACTTTTGTTCCCATTTGAATGCAAATATTCGAATAGTATATTAAAGAAGTTTTACTTTATTTAGCGCGATGGTCCCAACAGCCATCGACGCTATTCGGACCTAGCTGTGCAACTGGCGCAAGGTTATTTAGCTACTTTATTTAGCACAAAGACAAAGTAGTGCATGATGATGAACGTGTTCAAAGTGAATGCATGTGTGCGACCAGAATATCCAGAACGTGTTATTGGGTGCCGAGGTCCCGTCGATTAAGGAAATATGTGAATAGACTACATAGCCAACTGTGTAGCCTCCGAGACCCCGTCCCAATGGCAGGTGCTCACAGTGATATGGTGTGTCGCCTCCCGTCACGTGCAACACTCGGGCCAGCATTTTCAAGCCAGCACTCAGCATTGCAGGATGCACTTTGGTCGCTGAATGTATCCGATATCGCTGCACTCTAAATTAATACCGTGGTTTGCGCGCCCTAAATGAATGCCATGGTTGGTGCGCCCTACATGAATTCCGTGGTTAATTGCGCCCTGGGGTAATGCCGTGGTTAGCGGCCAAAAATAAATACCGTGGTCGACAAGCCTAAAATACATACAGTGGTGAGCTCGCTCTAAAATACATGGTCCGTGGGCCGTAAATAAATCCCGTGATCAGTGCCATAAATGAATGCCTTGGCCGTAGCGCCCTAAATATATAGTGTGGCCGGCGCGCCCTAGATAGATACCATTGTCGGTGCGCCGTAGAGTCTAAATAGCCAGCCGATCGGTGGGCTGCGAGGAGCACCTCGGGGCCACGCCGCGCGGTGCGTCCGACAATGTGGAGACGCCGGGCGCCGCGCGGGAGCCGCGTCTCGAGTCCGACGCGCCGCCGCCGACCGGCAGGTACAACGTGGAGAACAGCTACATGGACGAGAAGGAGGACGCGCTCAACTCGCTGCGCATTCTGGCCGAGGAGTGCGGCGCCGCGTTCCTGCCGCACCTCGAAAAGTGCTTCGACGAGACCTACAAGCTGCTTATTCACCCGCAGCACGACATTCGCAAGGCGGCCGTGGACGCGCTCACGCAGTTTTGCGTGGCGCTGTCCGGCGGTCAGGCGCCGGCCCGGCCGGCAGATGCAGAAGGTATGCATGCTTATGTTTATATATATAATATATATATATATATATATATATATATATATATATATATATATATATATATATATATATATATGTATATATATGTATATATATATAGTATGTGTGTGGGGTTATATGTGTGTGGACAGATGGATGGATCTGATTTGATGGGGGGCGTGTATTTGGTATTGAGCCTTGGGCGGTGTATTTTTTTCGTGTGGTCAGTACACAGCACAGTTGGTTCTTCTGCGACACATCCTACTGCTGAGTCTTTAGCGTTGCCAACCTCTGGTGCAAGTTGGTCGCGGGCGGGCTCGGTGATCTCGCTGTTTGTGGGATTCGAACCCGCTATCTTACTATCAGGAGTCCAACTCCCTGGCGACTGAGATACCACGGCCCCCAGGTTAAATCATGCCACGCCTCGTCATCAGTCAGATCGGGTTAGAAACGTTTTATGGATAGTTTGTCAGAGAACATGAAAGTGAAACCACATTCTGCTGATTCCTTACTTGAAATGGGCCAAAGATCCAATTTTGATGACTATATTCTTCAGGATTTGGATGCAATATCAATTTGGAAGTGTATCTCGTTCTTTCCTCGACATCTATGGTCACGAGTTTTACACATGCGACACCTCATGAAGCCACCGCCACTCACCAGTCACGAAATTGTATCTACATTCTTGCCTCGACATATGTGGCCACGAATTTTACACAGTCGACACGTCACAAAGCCACAGTCGCTCACCAATCACGACGACCCCGGCCGGCAGCGTTGCAGCAGGCGCTCTCGGTATACGTGCCCAAGATGCACGAGTTGGTGAAGACGGACGACGAGTCTATCGTGGTGATGTCGGCGCTGGACGGCTACGCCGAGGTGCTCAAGACGGTGGGCGCGCCCGTGCTGCAGGGCGAGGGACACCTGGACGCCATCCTCAACTCGGTCCGCGATGTCATGTCATATAAGGTGGGCGGGCGAGTGGCTGGAGCGGCCGCCGAGCCGGGATCTTGGTTCGTCTGTTGATTTTATTGTTGTGTCTGTTGAACGCTTGGATTATTTGCAGTGTGGATTGGATTGGATTGGATTGTGTCTTTACGACGCACTCAGCAGCTGAGGCCATACGGCGTCGCCTGCCTCTCACCCTGGCAGGATGGGCGAGCATCGCGAATAATCAAATCGGACCCGTACCTCTGGCTTGCCAGACGCTCGGCTTAACCACTGAGCTACCGACGCCCCATTTGTAGTGTGCCATTGTCCTTTAGCGAGTACTGTTTATGTGTGCTGAACGTCTGAATATTGAGCACTTCAGTCTTGGAAATAATGCGAGATTATCTGTTGTGTTGTGGTAGCCGCCGCAGTGTCCGTGAGGCCAAGTCGTTATCAATATGCTGCCGTGACAGCTGCCAGCCCCTGATGGCCGACCGTGCAGCGTGTTGTGGGCGTGTGCCACCGTTCTGCAGCGACCGCTCCTCCTCAGACGACGTGCCAGGACCAGCGCGAGGACGACGAGGACGACTCCGAGTACGACGAGATGCTGATCGAGTACGCCGGCGACGTGGTGCCAAGTCTGGGCCGCGCGCTGCCCACCGACCGCTTCCTGCAGGTGTTCATGGACCTGTACCCGGCGCTGCTGCTGAAGTCGGTGAGGCTGCACACCCCCACCCTCCACCCCCCGGCCGTCACCGGCGTGTGCTGGACGTGCGGGTTATGTTGAGACCATGATCCGTAGACTTCCGTTGCTTGTCTGGTTGAAGGGGTTAAGTGCGCTGAAAACGGTGCAGTATGCGGCGCTATCCTGTAACGCGAGACTAGCAAGGATGTGTGGAACGTGGTTATCGGTGCATGTCTGCTTCAGGTGTGTCTACATCACCCCTCCCCCCCCCCGCTTCATCCACATTATCATTTTCTGCCATTCAAAGGTTATCTCTCTCCTGTCTTATCTCCTCGACTTTCCCCTTTCTTCTTTATTCTCCGCTCCTTTCTCATCTCTTCTCTCCCCTGTTTCCTTTTTATTTCGCCTCTATTCTCTTCTATGCTTTCTTTTTTTCTCCTCCCTTCTCTCTTCTACTTCCTGCTTGTCTCCCTCGTACTTTCTCCTCGCCTCTCCTTTCTCCCTTGTCCTCTCCCTCTGATCTCTGGGGGACGAGTGGTCTAGGGATAAGTTGCTTGTCTCGCAATCGGAAGATTGTGGGTTCGAGTTTCGCTTGTCGCTATTCTTCGTCCGCGACCAATCGGCGTTAGTGATTGTCGACGCTACATGGCTCGACAATCGATGTGTCGAAGATCCAAAAACCAACCAACCAATCAACCAATCCCCCTGATGTCTGATATTACTAGATTCCTACCTTTCCTCGCCCCCGTCCACCCGTCCGCCAGCTGACGGCGCGCGCGCGGGCCGGCAGAAGCGGACCCGCTCCGACTGCGAGCGGTCGTTCAGCGTGGGCTGTCTGGCCGAGTGTCTGGAGTTCCTGGGCGCGCCGGCGGTGCGCCAGCTGTTCCCGCAGCTGCTGGCCGTGTTCCTGCCGGCTGCTGGCGACACCGAGTCTGACGACGTGCAGAGCAACGCCGTGTTCGGCCTCGGCGAGCTGGTGGTCAGTGCTGGGTGTGGCCTAGCCACGGAGGGGGGGGCGGGCTGGAGGCGAGCTGACTTGGAAGGGCTCGTGGCGTTGAGAGGCCCCGCCGGGAGCTGAGTTGACGTGAGGGGTCGTGGCGTTGAGAGCACGTGTGGGGAGGCAAGCCGACCAGACGGGGATCGTGGGACTGAGCGAGTGTGTGGGATTGAGCCGGTCCCTTAGTCTTGGGCTCGACAGGATGTGCCGGGAGACTAGACACGCGCTCGGGGTCGTCAGGGCGTGTTTTGACGCTTGGGGCCTTGGAGTCCCGGCCAGGGTGGAGTTTTGAGTCTACTTCCGGTGTCTAATGGCAAATGTTAGCAAGAGTATAGTCTACATTTTGGAACATGTCGGCCATACGTATGCACTTACATCTGAAGGGAACAAGTTACTTGATGTTATGTTGCTGGCATAGCTTACGTTTATCGGTATTTTATGAATTAGGTCGTGCGATTTTTGGATGTCGGGATCCAGGAAATAACTTCAACCCTGGCAGTTCGTCAGGTTTGGTTGGGATAAGGCAGGTATGTTTTCGGGGTAGACTGGCGTATTTCGGCTCTTGAGAGGTGTGCCTCCTTAAAAGTGAGCATTTATCCTAAATGGGGCGTGTCTAAAACCAATGGGATGCTCCTGAACTTGCTGAGTCGTACCTGGGAGTTACGGGCGAGTCTCGGAAGTGACGCGCGTGAGTCTCGAAAGGTGTGGTTGTAATTTGGTGACATCGGGATCTCGTTTAGATCCTGAGGAATGCATGCAGCTCAGGCGTGCATGTAGTGTAGCGCACTGGAAAGGGGTTGCGTGTCTCATAGGTTTCGCTAGTAGTTTCGGTCAGTGCCGTCTCAGAAAAATATCCGATATGGTAACCATGCTAGACATGTTCAAATCAATGGTGATTAGTGAAATTGCCATTTTTCCTGCTGAACAATACGGCAAGGGATCTTCACGATTGCTGACACGATTGTTTGGTTCGAGGCTACATGGATCTCTTAGATGAGTAGTCCTAGGTAATGATGTTACCAGGCCATGCTTCCGTTCCTTTGGTTCAAGTCCTCCAATTAAGTTATGGTTAACAATGCCAAAAGTAGCACGTCTCAAACCTCGAATACATTTATGTCGTAAGTTATCATCAATGGCGTTAATACTAGCGGAACTAACAGGCTTTATTGTCAAAATTGCTCTAGAGTACTCATTGGGGCCAGCTGTACCTTGACGTCATGCCATGTGTGCATCACCTGAACGTTAACTGGCCACGTATTTGACTCGCCTGTAAACTAAAATGATCGAACAAGTGTCTGTTCTCCTGCGCTGACGTGGCGGCGTGTCTGTAGATAAACCCTGACGTAGTGACTCGTTTTCTGGACGCACATTTACTTGGCGTCGCGCCTGTGCAGTGTTAAAGTATGGATGTCTCGTTAGGTGAGGGATGTCGAAACGAGCACAGCGGGATGCCGAAATCCCAATGGAAATAATGCTGTTTTATAATATTTAGGTCCCTGAAGCCCAGTTTTTGGACACTTGCGTAGTACCATAGAACTGTCAATTTTGCGTGTATCCAGAGGTACCTAATTTTGAGATAACGATATGAATGATGGCGATGCAAATATATATGCTGTGAACCGGCATTGTATAACATAGCACACTGTAGGCAATCCCTTTGCGGGAAATTGTACGGCAGGAATTTTGTTATCACGACCACAGATCCGTTATGATGAATATAAGCATGATGCATGTAAACGGGATAGTGTTAGAAACGAGGCGTGACGACTGCACAAGCACGCACCAAGAGGTACGATGTCGATAACTTTTTGGGAAGGATGTCAACTCAATGTTCAGTAGGTGGTATGTTCCACCCTATTTCACGAATAATGTATAACTGCTTCTATATACATGCCCTGACGTATTGCCGCGTCTGGGACGCCGTCTAACGCGTCGCGTGTACACAGTGTCGCGTCTGTGGACGCCGTCTAACGCGTCACGTGTACACAGTGCCGCGTCTGTGGACGCCGTCTGACGCGTCACGTGTACACAGTGCCGCGTCTGTGGACGCCGTCTGACGCGTCACGTGTACACAGTGCCGCGTCTGTGGACGCCGTCTGACGCGTCACGTGTACACAGTGCCGCGTCTGTGGACGCCGTCTAACGCGTCGCGTGTACACAGTGCCGCGTCTGTGGACGCCGTCTGACGCGTCACGTGTACACAGTGCCGCGTCTGTGGACGCCGTCTAACGCGTTACACAGTGCCGCGTCTGTGGACGCCGTCTGACGGGTCACGTGTACAGTGCCGCGTCTGTGGACGCCGTCTAACGCCACGTGTACACAGGCCGCGTCTGTGGACGCCGTCTAACGCGTCACGTGTACACAGTGCCGCGTCTGTGGACGCCGTCTAACGCGTCACGTGTACACAGTGCCGCGTCTGTGGACGCCGTCTAACGCGTCACGTGTACACAGTGCCGCGTCTGTGGACGCCGTCTAACGCGTCACGTGTACACAGTGTCGCGTCTGTGGACGCCGTCTAACGCGTCACGTGTACAAGTGCCCGTCGTCACGTCACGTGTACACAGTGCCGCGTCTGTGGACGCCGTCTAACGCGTGACGTGTACACAGTGCCGCGTCTGTGGACGCCGTCTAACGCGTCACGTGTACACAGTGCCGCGTCTGTGGACGCCGTCTAACGCGTCACGTGTACACAGTGCCGCGTCTGTGGACGCCGTCTGACGCGTCACGTGTACACAGTGCCGCGTCTGTGGACGCCGTCTAACGCGTCACGTGTACACAGTGCCGCGTCTGTGGACGCCGTCTAACGTGTCACGTGTACACAGTGCCGCGTCTGTGGACGCCGTCTAACGTGTCACGTGTACACAGTGCCGCGTCTGTGGACGCCGTCTAACGTGTCACGTGTACACAGTGCCGCGTCTGTGGACGCCGTCTAACGCGTCACGTGTACACAGTGCCGCGTCTGTGGACGCCGTCTAACGTGTCACGTGTACACAGTGCCGCGTCTGTGGACACCGTCTGACGCGTCACGTGTACACAGTGCCGCGTCTGTGGACGCCGTCTAACGCGTCACGTGTACACAGTGCCGCGTCTGTGGACGCCGTCTAACGCGTCACGTGTACACAGTGCCGCGTCTGTGGACGCCGTCTGACGCGTCACGTGTACACAGTGCCGCGTCTGTGGACGCCGTCTGACGCGTCACGTGTACACAGTGCCGCGTCTGTGGACGCCGTCTAACGCGTCACGTGTATACAGTGCCACGTCTGTGGGCACCATCTGACGCGTCACGTGCACACAGTGCCGCGCCGGCGCCGACGTGTCGCGGCCCGAGTACCCGGCCATCCTGTCGGCGCTGTCGGCGGCGCTGGCGTCCACCGACAGCCGGCGCACGCGCGACAACATCTGCGGCGCCGTGGCGCGCCTGATCGTGGCCGACACGGACGCCGTGCCGATGGACCAGGTGTTCCCCGTGTTCGTGTCGTGCCTGCCGCTGCGCGAGGACTTCGCCGAGAACGAGACGGTGTTCCGGTGTTTGGCGCACCTGTACGCGCGCCGCCACCCGTGTCTGGCGCAGCACATGGCCGCGCTGGTCACGTGCGCCGCCACCGTGTCGGGCACCAAGCAGGAGAAGCAGGGCGGTGAGTGGCGGTTAGGTACTGGTGTAGCACTGTTAGTCGGCCACTGTGTAGCGCTCTATATGGCGGCTACATAGGGGCGGTTAAGTAGTGTACTGCTGGTTATGTTATGTGCTACTGGTTATGTAGCGCCCTATATGGGCGCTATATAACCAGCAACAGCTTACGCGCCTCTAAACCCAAATAACCAGTGATTCAGTTAGTCCGCCCCGTTTCGGGGTTCTTGCGAAATTTGCATTACCTTTTGCTTGGTCTTTTTTTTGTTTCTGATGTGAAAGCCTCAAGTCATGTGAGGTAAGTGGCCGAGCTGAGGCTAAAAAGAGCTGCCTGCATGGTTACAATTTGGCAGTGCTTGCAACACATCTATTATTTGTGTGTCAGTTATGATCAGTGGCCTGATGTCACTTCCAATTTTTGCCCCATTTTGTACCACTGACTATATGTTTTGAAATATGCGCTGTGTGATTAGTTATTAAATGGCATGCTCTTTATCGAAATTGGAAATATGAAATGTGTTTAGAAAGTTAATTGTTTCTGAAAACCTCCATTTTTGTTCTCAAAATTATTTTTAAATAAATAGTAGGTTCATGGTCCGGCCCTATTCATCGAGCGTTTTCCGATGATCATTGGCCTCTCGTCAGAGTTGTGCACTTGGAAATTGAACGTGGCTGGCGTTCGTGCACCGCTTAGGTTGGAAATTGGACGGGGGTCTTTAACAACAACCCCGAGACGAGGTATGAGAATCTGACCGCACTGGGACGGAGTGGTAACTTGATTCGTGCGTGACACGGTCTAGTCTGTGTAACTGATCTAACTGTTCTGTCAGTGAGAATCGGGTCTAAATATGTGGGACGGGGTCTGGCCAGCCGGACTTTGGTACACAGTATGCAGTTGCAATGTGTGCGTGGGTGTGTGTACGGGTTCCATGACCCGCACTTTCCCATAACCTCGCTCATTAGTCTTACAGTACCGGACAGCATTGCATCCTCCATTGTTCCCCAGCATGCCTACGTACCTGACAGTACGTTGCACTTCGAGCTTCAATCTGGCACTGGTCCACAAGCTGTGTGATAAACATGTGTGATGGAAAGGATATTTTAACGGTCGTTGTCTTCCGTATGTCCATGGGGTAGGAATACAAATACTGTATGCAGTCTTGTTCCCCTCCTTATTAGCAGTGCTGCTTATAGGGAGGGGATTTGACTGTTTTGTTTATCACCGATTTTTGTTGGTCGAATTATTTCCTATTTCTTCACTTTCGTGTATGTTCCCATTTGAAGTGCTCTTAGACCTGCAAAGCAGCTGGAAACGACTGAGCCGTAACTTTGACGGCTGTTTCCCGCGACCCTCATGGTGTGTGTCTGTTGTTTGTTTATTGGGTGATTCACGACGCACTTTATGCGGCTAATGGCGCCGCCCGCAGTTTCGCCGGTGGGCCGCGGGATTGGAAACGTCCTGAGCGGCGCTAGTGTCGAACCCGGGCCCCTTGGCACGCATAGCCCGACACCTTAACCACTCTGCCACCCCCGCCCCGTATGGTGTGTGTCGGGCGTGGCCGGAGCGGCGACAGTGAGTGACCGGCGTCACGGCGCGCGCGCCGCCGGCAGAGACGGCCGCCCTGGTGCGCGAGTTCGTGCTGAGTCTGCGGCGCGACTTCCCCTCCGAGATGGCCGCGCTGACGCCTACCCTGGCGCCGGAGCTGGAGCACAAGCTGGCGCTCATCAGCTGATCGGCGGCCGACGCCACCCGGCCGGCTGTCACCGCCGCCCCGCCGCCGCCGCGTGTGATATTGGAGCGAGTCAAAATCACCAGTATTTTTGCTACCCCGGAAACTGCGGCCCCGGTCGCTCGGCGCAGTGCGGCCTGTACATATTGGCGGGAGTCCGGCGGGGGCCCGCCCGCCACGCCGCTCGGCACCTGCCGCGTGACAACCGGCTGTTTGGGGGACGAGTAGTCTAGGGGTAAGTTGCGCGTCTCGCAATCGAAAGGTTGTGAGTTCGAGTCTCACCTGTCGCTGCTCTTTGCCCGCGACCAATCGGCGTGAGATCGGCGACGCTACATGACTCAACGGTCGATGTGTCGTAAAACCAGCCAACCAACACCCGGCTGTTTTAGGCTACAGCTGCCGCTGGCCGACGTAGGCTGCCGTCCGTTTCGCGTTTTGATAGCGGATTTGATAGTTTTGCAATATATACGGCTATAGGCGCGTGCTATTAGTCTGCCTCTAATAAATATGTTGCACGCGCTGCCCTGCCGTAGCAGCGTATGCTTGTGTGTGTGTTTGTGTGTGTGCGTGTGTTGGCTCTCGTGGATGGGCCTTGCGACCGTGGGCGATGAGTAGGTAAGTTTATCTACGGCTTGCGTTCTTCCTGGTGGCTCGCAGGTGGCTCGAAGCCAACTGTTTTCGAGCGGGTTGCCGCATGTCACTGGTAGCGCTCAGTTACAGCCATATAACCAGAGGAGAATCGCGACATGTCGGTGAATACCGACGAACTCCGATTCGCATGTGCTGGAGCTTCTGATTGTTTGAGTATCCAGTGCGCCCTATGGGCCCAAAATGACCCTAGATGTCGACGCGCCCCTAAACTCCAATCCACCACCATCCAGTGCGCCCCGTCAGACAACGGCGAGCTGGCTACGTCCCTGTTGGCCAATCTGCGAGCTAGGATAGGAGCTGGAAAGGAGAATGTTTTGAAGTAAACCTAACCTAACCTTACTGTCTGTGAATCAAATGTGCGACGCTACAAGGTGGATAGATCTAAGATAAGAATGACTAAGAAAGACAGTGCTCTATATTTCTGCACATAGGTAGGGAAAGATAAAAACTAATACCGAAGCGCAATGCATAGAGACTGTGAATGCTGCCCAACTTCATTGGTGGGGCCCAGTCTATAGCCTCCTATGTCAAGCGAGCGATAAATTGTTGAAGCCAAGAGGAAGATAGCGATGTCCGGACTCCACTAGGAGCACAGGGGGCTCTACCCCTGATTTGGCATATGATTTATTTGATTGGGTTGAGTATGTTTGGAGATGCTGGCCGTAACGCCTCGCGTCCTGTTTTAGGACCTCATCCACAACTGGTGCTACGCCGTTCGCAGGACCTGAAGTACCACCACCTACCTTGTGACTCCAGTACTACATGATTGAGTACTGTATTGAGTGGCTCCAGTACTGAGTGCCATCCTGTCCCTTCTAGCACTACCTCGACGCGTCCGGCTGCCGTTGTCCTCCACCTCCCCTGTGGCAATCCTCGACCAGGTGAGCCGGACGTGTGCTCAGTCCGATCACCTTGTCGAGCCCGAAGTGGCGCTCTGTTGTCACGTCGTGCTTCCTGTTAGCTTTCACCGAAAAGCGTGTGCGTGTGCGTGTGGGTGTGTGTGTGCGTGAGTGAACCAAGCCCGGTACAGAGGCAGACAGACGATGGGCGGAGAACCAAGCGGAACGCTCATTTGCCTCTCGCCAGAGCTGTGAAATTCATTCGTTCATGTTGTAGACTATTGACTGACTTTTATGTGAGCTTGGTCCAGATTACGTGGAGCTAATTACGTGCCAGATTTTGATGCAACTTCTCTTAAAATTACTGACGTGTGATATTATGCATTAATTTTCAACCTCAGAATTCAAATTTGTGTTCCAAAATTGCAATTATGCATGGCAATGCTCAGGCACAAATGTTTTCAGCCAAGAGTCTGTGCTATGAACTGAACCAGTATTTAGTAGGCAGTCTGAAATTTCCTTTCGTCGACAGTAGTCCCATTCACACTGTCACGCGTGACTTACCCATAACTTACTTTTAGCTCCACGACTGGCGGGAAAGCAAAAATAGCATGGAATCGTCTCTGGGCAGTGCCTGCTTGTCTCCTGCAACCAACTGGTTAAGCCCAGTAACACCCCAAGGCCGTGAAACTGAAAACAAATCGGACGGAACACTTGTTCTGCCTTTAGGCAGCGTAGGGTTCATTCGACAACTAGTTTCTTCACATCTTAGAGCTTTGGCATATCTCACGCACAAGCAGCAAAACTATCACGGTCCGCGTTATTTAGCGGTTTCTGACGCTCTACGGAACTGCCAGTCAAGGTGGAGAGTGTGTGTTTAGAGGCGTACCGGACCATAAAGGTCATTTGCGCTGCCTTTACAGTAGGTGGGTTTTGCAAGCAGGTTCAGGGTATGCACGATCTCGTACATACACTGCCGCAGCCGTTGGCGGGGATCTCCCAGATGGTTGAGATGGTTTTGATGAAGCTTGGTTTACCTTACTCCTCCGCGAGATAATTTGTACTTCGGGGGATGTGAGTTGGGAAGAAGTTGATTTAGCCAGAGTACTGGCGTCAGCCTACCCTTGTCGAAGAGCACCGGTGAATCCTTATCATGTAGACAAGGTTGTAATTGCCAACACCACCTTTCACGTGGCTACTATTTGATTCGGTAGTTGGTAGTAATTAGTGGCATGCGTTTTAGTTGGGAAGGGTGAAAGCATGCAGGGTATGTGATGGTAGTGCGGCGCTTTTTTGCGCTTTGGTTTTTGAAATGCTACGTTCGATGGCACCCCTGGGTGTCTTGCTTTATCTTAATTTACAGCAAGTCGTCCAACGGTGCCGCCAGGTGCCGGCGCTCCTCTCCGTAACCCACCGACCCTTAGTTGCCGGCTCCTGTGCTGGATGGGATTGAGTGAGCCCCGTGCGAATGGCAGCCGGATCCGCCCAGTGTCACCGAGGAATTGCGACTCATGCCAACGGTCCGGGTGTCGGCAAATGGGCGCTATATGGACTTTGCAGTCGGCGAGCCCCAAAACTACAATAAGTAACTGGGTGTCGGTAGCTGTAAGTGACAGTCGAGTGAGTCTGATGGTCCGGGGACGAGTAGCCTAGGGGTAAGTTGTCCGTCTCACGATTGAAAGCTTGTGGGTTCGAGTCTCACCTGTCGCTGCTCTTCGCCCGCGACTAATCAGCGTGAGACATTGGCGACGCTACATGACTCAACGGTCGATGTGTCGTAAAACCAGTAACGAACGAACGAGTCGGATGGTCCACTCACCTGGTGCCGTGCCGGGGCTCAGAGGGTGCCAAGTCAGCCTCTGTTGTCTCCAGTGGCGTGTGCATCTAGTCAGAATGCCATTTTCCTCCCACCGCTCACCGGGACCTGCCCTAGCTACTCGTGTTGCTGGCCGTGGTGCGGACCGTGGCGCGGATCGCCAAGCCTGTCGTTCGTCTGCCCCGACACCGGGACCGCGGTCACTGGGACACGCTTGACCTTGTCCGAGGCCAGCGGCACAGACCGGTCGCGGTCTCATCTGCCCCGGCACCGGGACCGAGGTCACTGGGACACGCTTGACCTTGTCCGAGGTCGGCGGCACAGACCGGTCGCGGTCTCATTTGCCCCGGCACCGGGACCGAGGTCACTGGGACACGCGTGACCTTGTCCGAGGTCAGCGGCACAGACCGGTCGCGGTCTCATCTGCCCCGGCTGGCCAGCCAGCGGCTGACGAACCAGGCACGGTAGGCGACACCAGGGGCCATCCGCCGGGTAGCCCAGGTCAGGGCTGGGTTGGAGGGCGTCAGCAGATAGGAGCGACCCGAGGTCTTCTCATTAGCCGCATCACCATCCAGAGTTTCAAGCCGAATATACTCTAGCTCTTCCACAGGCTCTTATTAGGATTGGCCGGAGTATGGTGCTTTTATCTACTGAAAAGTTGGCCGTGCTGCACGAGAGCGCCGCCGGCAGGCTCTCGTGCAGCACGGCCACGGCTCCGACTCCCACAGCCCTGGCGCCCCTGTAGTGACAGACGGCACCCGGGGCCTGATGCAGCGCCGCCGGCAGGCTCTCGTGCAGCACGGCCACGGCTCCGACTCCTACAACCCTGGCGCCCCTGTAGTGACAGACGGCACCCGAGGCCTGATGCAGCGCCGCCGGCAGGCTCTCGTGCAGCACGGCCACGGCTCCGACTCCTACAACCCTGGCGCCCCTGTAGTGACAGACGGCACCCGGGCCTGATGCAGCGCCGCCGGCAGGCTCTCGTGCAGCACGGCCACGGCTCCGACTCCCACAACCCTGGCGCCCCTGTAGTGACAGACGGCACCCGGGGCCTGATGCAGCGCCGCGGGCAGGCTCTCGTGCAGCACGGCCACGGCTCCGACTCCTACAACCCTGGCGCCCCTGTAGTGACAGACGGCACCCGAGGCCTGATGCAGCGCCGCCGGGCAGGCTCTCGTGCAGCACGGCCACGGCTCCGACTCCCACAACCCTGGCGCCCCTGTAGTGACAGACGGCACCCGTGGCCTGATGCAGCGCCGCCGGCAGGCTCTCGTGCAGCACGGCCACGGCTCCGACTCCCACAGCCCTGGCGCTCCTGTAGTGACAGACGAGACCCGTGGCCTGATGCAGCGCCGCCGGCAGGCTCTCGTGCAGCACGGCCACGGCTCCGACTCCTACAACCCTGGCGCCCCTGTAGTGACAGACGAGACCCGTGGCCTGATGCAGCGCCGCCGGCAGGCTCTCTGCAGCACGGCCACGGCTCCGACTCCTACAACCCTGGCGCCCCTGTAGTGACAGACGGCACCCGAGGCCTGATGCAGCGCCGCCGGTAGGCTCTCTGCAGCACGGCCACGGCTCCGACTCCCACAACCCTGGCGCCCCTGTAGTGACAGACGAGACCCGTGGCCTGATGCAGCGCCGCCGGTAGGCTCTCGTGCAGCACGGCCACGGCTCCGACTCCCACAACCCTGGCGCCCCTGTAGTGACAGACGAACCCGTGGCCTGATGCACGCCGCCGGCAGGCTCTCTGCAGCACGGCCACGGCTCCGACTCCTACAACCCTGGCGCCCCTGTAGTGACAGACGGCACCCGTGGCCTGATGCAGCGCCGCCGGCAGGCTCTCTGCAGCACGGCCACGGCTCCGACTCCTACAACCCTGGCGCCCCTGTAGTGACAGACGGCACCCGTGGCCTGATGCAGCGCCGCCGGCAGGCTCTTGCAGCACGGCCACGGCTCCGACTCCACAACCCTGGCGCCCCTGTAGTGACAGACGAACCCGTGGCCATGACCGCCGCAGCACGCCACGGGAAGGCTCCTACAACCCTGGCGCCCCTGTAGTGACAGACGGCACCCGAGGCCTGATGCAGCGCCGCCGGTAGGCTCTCTGCAGCACGGCCACGGCTCCGACTCCTACAACCCTGGCGCCCCTGTAGTGACAGACGGCACCCGAGGCCTGATGCAGCGCCGCGGGCAGGCTCTCGTGCAGCACGGCCACGGCTCCGACTCCCACAACCCTGGCGCCCCTGTAGTGACAGACGGCACCCGGGGCCTGATGCAGCGCCGCTGGCAGGCTCTCGTGCAGCACGGCCACGGCTCCGACTCCCACAGCCCTGGCGCCCCTGTAGTGACAGACGGCACCCGAGGCCTGATGCAGCGCCGCCGGTAGGCTCTCTGCAGCACGGCCACGGCTCCGACTCCTACAACCCTGGCGCCCCTGTAGTGACAGACGGCACCCGAGGCCTGATGCAGCGCCGCGGGCAGGCTCTCGTGCAGCACGGTCACGGCTCCGACTCCTACAACCATGGCGCCCCTGTAGTGACAGACGAGACCCGAGGCCTGATGCAGCGCCGCCGGCAGGCTCTCGTGCAGCACGGTCACGGCTCCGACTCCTACAACCATGGCGCCCCTGTAGTGACAGACGAGACCCGAGGCCTGATGCAGCGCCGCCGGCAGGCTCTCGTGCAGCACGGTCACGGCTCCGACTCCTGCAACCATGGCGCCCCTGTAGTGACAGACGAGACCCGAGGCCTGATGCAGCGCCGCTTCAGCGCCGTTTCAGCCCCAGTCTGTGCCCTTGCAGGCACAGACTGGGGCTGAAACAGGAAAATACTACTACGACTGTACACAACAATCATACGACCCATCCTAGAAGACAACAGCATAATTTTTGCCATCATTTCAGAAAGTCAGAGCCGAAAGTTGGAAATCATCCAAAACAGCTGCATCAGAGCAGCCACCGGCGCCCTCAGCACCACACTGATAGCCGGTCTTCTAGTGGACTCAAACACGTCCCGACTCCACCTCAGGACGACACAACAGGTGTGCCGCTTCCATATCAAAATCAAAGACATTAAAAATCATCCGGCACAACGCTGCTTTATATGACAGATGTCAGACCTTCGCATGACAGATACGACAGGAGTCGATTTGCACGCAAACTTCCACCATATAGCATTCAAATTGTCACGGCTCTCAAATCTTAACCTCGCAATGCCCTCCACTGCAGCACGACCGCCCACTAGGTCATTCTGGTCTTTCAGTCAACTAAAGGTCGAGTACTTGCTCCCAGAGAAGAAATCCACTATCACATCGGCGGAAATTCTTGGCTGGCATCTTCCACAAGTCCGCTGATGACAAGATTCACAAATCACACGTATTCACGGATGGGTCGAAACACGAAGCTAATGTAGGCATCGGCATCACTGGACCAGGTCTCAGACTTTCCAAGCGTCTACCGGATAAATTGTCCATCTACTCTGCTGAAGCAATGGCCATTCTGGCCGCTGTCTCCACACTCGTGAGACGAGAAGCCAGGAACGTAGTGGTTCGCTGAAACTCCAAATCCGTCCTGCAGTCAGTTGGCAACACCCACGACTGTCCGCATCATTTAATTGATCGAATTCAACAATAACGTAAACATGAACTTTCCTTCCTCTGGATTCCGGGCCACGCCAACATCCCAGGTAACGAAGAAGCAGACCGACCGGCTTGCAAAGCAAGCCTTGGCATTGAAAACTTACCCCAGCGCTGAATACTCCGTAGACGACTGCAAAGCACTCCTACAACGCCACATTCGCCAACATCAACAGAACACATGGACACAACCCAACACAACACAAATACGACACCCACGCAATCAAACCAATGATAGACACATGGAGCACATCAAACCAAACTCACCGGCAAAAAGAGGTCATCCTCACTAGACTTAGAACTGGTTGCACAAAACTAACACCATCGATTAGAGGATGACCAACACAACGCCTCACTGCGACACCTGCAACACCACGTTAACCCTGTCAGACCCTCGCACCCCGTCTCGTGCGGGTCGACAGAGACCACCCTCTAGTCTCCAAAGCAAGTGTCGCACGAAAGCGAAATAGGTGTCATCGGAAAGCGCTCGACGAGTAAGGCCAGACACCACCTCCCAAAATTCACCCTCCCACAAAGGTGACGTCACTAGGGGCCCGAGAGTTTCACGACTTACGTGATGTTGGTGACTGGGTGTTCATTTCGAGGGAGATTTGAGAAAACAATTATTTGGTATAAAAAGGAAAGTGAAATCGACCAGGACCATTAAATTTTTGGACACCAATTTTTTTGGAAATTTCAAAATGTTGAGTTTTCAAGTTTTCTTTAATTTTCCTTTTCTGATGGGTAGACCGAACCGAAAAATATTCTTGGAAGTCAACTTACTCCGATAAAAATGCGTACTTTAGCCAGAATATTCTATTTTAACTCTAATGCTCAAATATACAGAACTAATATGTAGCCAAAAACGGGGTAAAATGAAAAATTCCTTTGGTGCGTTGTGTTGCATCCCTAAAGATAAGCAAACGCTGAAAGTTTTATTAAAATATCTATCCGTTAGAGCGTGACGACTGATTGAACTTTTTTGTAGGTGTCCTCACTTGACCTTGACTAACTCGTTGACCGTAGATGATCTGACTTCAAAATTTGGACACAACAGGCCAAATTGATGTAGGAAAAGGTGTGCCAAATTTCGGCAATCTGCCCTGCGCCGTTCTTTCACTGACCGCGGAAATCCTTAGGGGGGTCGTATCCTGGGTGTTTCTCGGTGAGAAACACCCAGAACTCCCTCAATTGCTGTTTGAATATCTATATAACACAAAACTAGCAGGAGCACTGTAGGCATCACACCACCAACGCTCAGACCAACTCGCAATGCATGACCGCGAAATACTCGAAGGAAACACGTATACAGCCATCCCCGCATGGCGACGGACTTACGTGATCCGATTTTCTTCCAAATTGGTAATAAATGTTTACCTGGTGGTGCCATTGGAAGTGGATGAGCCGGCTTGGTTAAGGAAAGGATAAAAACTCAAACTAAAAATATATTTAGCCTAACGTAAAACGACTACCCAGAGGATCCATTGAACGCAGATGACCCGATTTGCCTTGAAACTCATAAGGTGCATGGCTACCCAGAAGAACAGCGGACGTAGAAGAGCCCAATTGCAAAACACCGTACTAACCCAACTGATAACCCTGCATGGCATGCTTAGACTAACCCGCTACTAACAACTAACGCGTGGCGGCCGGCGTGATAGGCGGTGTAAACAATTATCTCCATGTTCACACGGTAAAGATCCCTCGGTGCTCTTCGATAAGAGTAGGCTAAAGCCGACGCCCTCGTACAATCAGCTTCTCGCCACTCTCAAAACACCCCACCTCCACCCAAACTACAAATTATTGTGTGGAGGAGTACAGTAAAATTAAAACCATTTATATTTCGGTGAGATTCCCGAACCCAGTCCCCGCCTTCAGCACCTAAAATATCACAAACTATAACGTAAAATTCCCTTAACGTAAATGTCCACTTGCCTGTACCCGTAAACACTCGCTTTTATATACAGACATGTAACGTGCTCATTTAAAGGCGGCGCAAAAGACCTTTAGTTGTATAGTCCGTCCGTATTGCCTATCCTAGTCCGTCATTCCGCTGGCTTTTTTGCGTCGAGATTACGCTAGGTATGAACAGACCTTTGTGGCCCGGCACGCCTGAAAAATCGCTCCCCCTCGTTATAATCCAAGTTCTATAACTTAGAGTAACCAAGGGTTCGCACGCGATGAACCCAAGTAATGGTCGGGATTAATATTCGCTAGGTCAATTCATTTAGCGCTTCAATGGGGAAGTGAAGATCCAAAAATGCAAAGGAGGAGAATTTAAGTTGTTGCAAATACGGAGTGTTGTCAATGCCATACGTTATCAAGTCAGTATTTCGATGGATGTACGTTTTTGTTGCCTTCTACTCTGTTCGGTGCCTAAGTTGCAGCGGTGCTAGTCCATTTTTGCGTTATACAGCCTATGCTCATGTTTATAAATATAATTAATTTCATTCTTATCCTTATGGGAATTGCGTTGAAATTTTTTTATTTCATGTTATATCTCAGATTCCGGGTCCCCTAGCCCAAATATAACACGGGTGGTTCGTTTTTATAATCATCAGAGTAATGCTTGCATAATGCATTCCTCAAATTAAATTGCAGCAAGATTAGTCGGATAGCAACGGGCTATTCCATAGCGTTTTCGATTTGTAAGGTAGCTTTATGCAGCGTGCCTTAAATCCCAATGGTTCACTGACTGCTATAATATTTACATCCTCATTAGAGGATGAAGTCTCTTCCACAGGCACCTCCAGTAATTTCATTACTTTCTGTTTTATGTTCTTGTAATTAATCATAATTACCGAGTCAAGATCTATTTTCCTTTTTTAATATGTTTGAATATAAGTTTTGGAAACAATAAGCACAGCTGATTACGTACAATTAAGTCAATCATTTGATTTGCTTAGTTCAGTTTTAGCAATTTCACATAAAGCTCCTGTCGCTCTGAGAAAAGAAATCTTGAAATCCACAACTTAAATCATGTGAAAGCAATTTGAAATGTTTTAGCGATCATTATAGCATAGCACATACCAATAAGGAAGAACAAGAGTAGCCATAACACAATCCCTTGTGGGACACCACAAAGTATATCATCCATATCCGAAATGATTTCACCACTCTTAACATTGCCACATGAACACTTCTAAGTATGTTTGAGAGATAACATCTGATTAAGTTTAATGGTATGATATCCTTATTCTGTACTTGCGAAGCATATTATGCAAACTAGGTAAGTTCTCAGATTCGAGAACTTTGTTATTGTCTAAATAGATTACGTACAAAATTTTCCATATCATTTCCGTCGGTAGCAGTCCGTGCGGTTCAGCAGTGCATACTCTGTATAATGCTTTGTGCGGAATCGAAATTGACGTTCTTTTAAGAAGTTGTTGGCTTCAAGGAAGCTGATAATTATCTCATGGAAATATGTTTCAATCATATTGTGTTATAGTGTAGACAAGTTGCAGGTGAGCCTATAAGTACAGCGTGTGTTTACCCTTTACCGTTTTTAAATATTGGAGTCATAGTAGAAATCTTGAAGCGATTTGAAAATATGTCATTGGAGAAACAGACATTAGCTAAATGAGGCAGAGGACTGGCAATGCTGGACAAGTTGCAGGTGAGCCCATAAGTACAGCATGAGTTTACCCTTTACAGTTTTTTTTTTTTTAATATTGGAGCCATAGTACAGATCTTGAAGACATTTGAAAATATGTCATTGGAGAAACAGACGTTAGCTAAATGACCCAGAATACTGGCGATTCTAGATGAAAGCAGTTTCAGAAACCTAGGCTGGTACAACCTGCATTATGTTGTCCGATTGTTACATTTCTTTTCATAAATTTCTGATAACGTGCGAGGTACGATTTGTCTAATTTCTTCGACATTGTCAGGGGTTGTGCTCCTTGAGGGTCCGCCCTGGCTTCTCGTCATCCCACAGGGACGTTCTACCCCTCTTGAAGCGCAAGTGCCACTCAAAGCACCTCGCCCGGCTCATTGCTTAATTGGTGTGGGCCCGCTGCAACATCGCAAGAGTCTCAGTTGCCTACGTCCAGAATTTAACACATAACTCGATGTTTGCTCTGCTCAAATTTGAGTCCATACTGAAATCGCAATGACCGTCCTCCCGCGTTCAGTTTGTTCACAACAAGGCCAGTCTCGGAACTTACTGATCACACTTTGGATATATATATATATATATATATATATATATATATATATGAATGTTGTCCCATATCCCATTATGTATAGCTTTCCTCTGCCATCAAGAGTAGTTTACGAACTAGATTGGATTGAACCGCTGGACAATTGGATTGATTGGACTAGAAGTGGTTGCCACAGTAGCTTCTGCGTAGAAATCATCGCAACGCTCACAATGCGGGGGGGTCAATTTGACCCCTCTAGGTTTTCCTAATATACCTCTAAACTGTTCCAAGCGTGGCTTTGGAATTTGGCATGCCGCTCTATATCGACACAAGGGTGGTTTATTCACTTTATTAACGTCATGGAGTCAAATTCAGCCCGTATTAAGAATCTTAGGAAAGTAACGTCCGTATCTCAGTGCTGCTTTCAACAAATATTGAAGTCTTCATCACGAACTGATCATAAGATCTGAGTCAGAATTTGCGTGAATGAATCCAATCGCACGCTCTAGCGTTGTGTGAGTGTAAACATATGATCCGATAAATTTTATGACAAGGCGAAAAGCTATTTTCACGTGAGGTCATTCGGTCAAACTGAGACTCAGATTGTGTAAGTCGTGGATTCCTGCCTCTGTTTGTAACGCACTTACTAAAAAAAACAGCATGTGATAGCAAGCCAGTGACGTACCGAATGCAGGAGGCATTTGGGGGCAGACCCCCCATGAGAGGTTGTGGGGTTGTGGGACCCCGAAGAATCGCGCCAGGACTCAGAAAATTGCGCCAGGCTCTCAAAATCCCCCCAAGCATCGCACCAGTGCCCCTAAGGATCACATCGGGACCCAAAAATGTCGCACAGGGGCCCCTGAAGATGACGCTGGGGCCAGGGGTGTCGATTTTTGGAAAGAAACATTGAGGGGGCCGAAGTGTACTGGACCCCCCCCCCACCCAAAAACTTATCGGATTTCGCCCACTATATTTTCCGACCTCAATAATTCTTATTTTTATTTGACGATGTGTATGTCTATGTTTATTCAGCATCCTCGCCAACGTGAAAAATCATCCAGTAACAGGTCAAGTCGCATAAGCAAAAGAGCAGTGTACCCTGCATGTCAACATACAGTTTGTGAGTCGTAGCATGCGACTACAGTGTCATACAGTGTACTCGGGTCCATCGTCATCGTCAATGTCATCGTCATCGTCATCGTCATCGTCATCGTCATCGTCATCGTCATCGTCATCGTCATCGTCATCGTCATCGTCAACGTCATTGTCACCCTCCCCTCACTCCAAACACCAACAAAGACACAACGGCTTAAATAAAATATTTATGCGCCCATATGCAGGCTAAAACACACCGGCCTTGATGAAGCATCGGAGCACAGCCGGCCTGAGCTGTGATGACTATGGGAGAAGGTATTTCATTGGTGCCTAAAGCTAATGAGGGACGAAGCCAACGTTTTAGTGGGGTGAGTTCAGGGTCAGGAAGTCCACTATCTAAACCTATTCTGTTTCTTTACAGTACAAAATATGCTGGTTGACATCAACTAAGTTTTCTATGTAGCATGGTGTTTTTCTTTTTTCTTCCTTTAGCTTTCTTATGAGCATTAAACAGCAAAGGTTATTGGGGGCCCAAATCAACATTGGGGGGCCAGGATATCGACACCCCTGGCTGGGGCCCTAAGGAAATCGCACCGTGTCCATAAGAGACATTGTGGTCCCCAAAATGTCGCGCAGGAGCCCCTAAAAATGGCGTTGGGGCCCATAAAGTCGCACGAGGACCCCTTAGAATGTAATTTGGACCAAATAGTCGCACAGGGGCCCTGAAAATGATGTTGGGGTCACAAAAAAACACAAAAAGTCTCCTCAAAATCATATTGGGGCCCAAAAATTGTTTCCGAGTCTCTATGAATTACACAGTGGTTCAAAAATGTGTAACAGTGACTCCTGAAAAGCCGCTGGGGCCCTAACCTTTCGTGCCGAGGCCCCAGAAAAATCGCGCCAGACCTCTAGAGATGACGCTTGGCCCAAAAAAAGTATCACCGGGGTTCCTGAGAATCACGACAGGAGCCCCGAAAGGATCAGGCCGTGGACCCTGAACAGCACGCTGGGCCCCTCCGAAAAAAAAAGTTTTCCGGTGTCCTTCAAATTCACAATGGGGCCCAAAGGTACGATCTGGGCCCCAGAAAATCACGCTGCGGACCAAAAAAGTCCGGCCGGGCCCATGAACTTCGCGCTGGGACTCGCAAAAAAAATCGGTCCGTGGTCCTTGAGCATGACGCCGAACCTAGAATTACGGACGTTATCGCCCCGGCCCCAGAAAATCACTAGGAGCTCGACAAGTCGCACCTGGTCCCAAAGGTTTTATTGGGACCACCACCTAAAAATGAAGTCGGGCAACGAAAAAAAACAGTCCGGACATGGCACACCACTTTGGGATTCCAACAATCGCTCCTCCAGAAAGCTTACTACCGTAGATAAACGTGATTAGGCCATGAAAACTTATTGGGGATCCCAATAAATGACGTTGAGGCCACAACAAAAATCGCAGTGAGGCCCCAAAAAAGTATTGTTGCCCTTCAAAATCCCATCTCGTGCCCAAAAAGTCACGCCGGGGCCCAGAAGTCATAGACGGCTTCCAAGATTGGAATACCTACATGGAATGTCCCTCTGTGGCCACACAAATTGCGTCAGACTTTTTTAAACCGTAGGAACCGGAAATTGTGTGTTGTGGCACCGACAACAAAGGCACCGGGAACCGGAAGAATCGTACAGACCCAAAAATTTGGCCCCGGAGACCCGGAAAATATGGGGGCATAAATATTCAGGTCATAAATAAATAGAAATACTTCGAGCCCAGGAAATTAGATTCGGGTCCCCCGCAATCACGCACCTGGGCCCGAAAAGTCGCGCCGGTACACCGAGAAATTATACCGGGGCCCCAAGAATCGTGTTGGGTTCTACAAATGTGCGTCAGGAGCCCCAAATAAACAGCAGACCAATACCAGCACAACAGCAGGCCGAAAATACTCCATGCCCTCCAAGGCGTACCGAGTCTCGCAAAATGCGGCCGGCCTCAAACATTCGTTGAAGCTTGTTGGTAAATAAACGTGTATTTAAATAAACACGCCGGGCGTGTTTAAATAAACTCAGCAGGGGCTCTAAAAGAACACAACGGAGACCCTCAAAGTACACCGTGGCCATTAAACCTCATGGAGGCCTCAAAGTCCGTCATGGACCTAAGAACTTAACGAAAAGACCGGACACTAAATAAACACATCATGGTCTTCGAAAACGTGCAGATACCTAAAAAATACCGTCGGCGCACATAAAAAGCAACAACTCTAAGAACGAACCTATGTCTTAAAAATATTCATCACCAATAACAAAAAATCTCCCTTTTCACGCAAATCCTAAGTACGCTACTGCTCACACCACTGGTAGGATCATGTACTGCTTTAGTGGTAGTGTGCCTAATAAGTAACCCTGAACGTTCGGCCGAACTAGGGGCGAAAGTAAAAAGTGCCACGTTAGGAATCTGTGTTAACTTGTCATGTATGACTAGTTCATTCCGATTCTGTGGGATTGGGGGGGGGGGTTCTTCAGCTTTGCGAGATCTTGAAATCGTACCATCTGATTACCTCACCTTAAGTAGCTAAGTCGAATCGCGACTAATTGTACACATCATCGTCAAGACGAGAAATAATAACAGGAGCATTATAACAGTAATAATAAGTATTATATATATATAAAGAGAAAGATATACAAGATCAGTGCAACTGTGAGCCACTTCCTTCTGTGTTATACATTGTTATTTTTTCCCCAAGCATCCTCAGGGCCTTCTTCCTCGCTTCCTTGGTCTATTCTGATGCCCCCAATTTTGTGTTTAGAATAACACCTAAGTCCTTCTCCTGTCGAGTCACCCATAGTACTTGGTCACCCATCACGTATGGAGCCTTGATATGCTGGCTACCTACATACATGATTTTGCACTACCCAAATTAAATTACATTTGTCATTTTTCGGACCATTTCACAAGTTCGTTCTAGGTCTTTTTGCAGCGAGATATGCTAATTGTGATCTTTATTGCCGAGACCTTTAAATCATCCGCAAATTGCAAAACCTTACTGCTTAGGACACTTTCAATGTTATTTACAATTATAATGAACAGTAGTGGCCCCAATACTGACCCCTGGGGGATTCCCATAAGAAGATTTTGCCATGGTGACTTTGTACCATTTAGCATCATTCTCTGCTGTCTATCTGAAAGCCACAACTCTATCCATTTTAGGATGATGCCTGCAATACCATGGACCTGAAGCTGCATCACCAACCGTTTATGGGATACCTTGTCAAAGGCCTTACTAAAGTCAAAATATGCTACACCAACCTGATTTCCCTGATCAAATTGTTCTGTAACAAAGTTCAAAAAGTCCTAGAGATTTGGGAGACACGATCGCCCTTTTCTAAACCCATGTTGAGTATCTTGAATCAATCTGTTTCCTCCCAGATAACTAACTATGCTATTCTTGATAATTGATTCGTGTACCTTGCAGACTAGGGGTGTGAGGCTTACAGGCCAATGGTTTTCAAGTTTCCCTCTTTCTCCTTTCTTAAAAATATGAACTACGTTTGGTCTTTTCCAACATGTTGGAATTTGATTTTGTGAAACTGATCTACAAAATATTATACTGAGTAGAAATGCCAGTTCCTTTTCAGCTTCCCTCAATATCCTAGCATAAATTTAATCAGGTCCTCCTTAATCAGGTTTGGCTTTATTTTCCTGATATGATTAAAAACAACATCACTATCAATGATATCAACATCGTTTATCCGAACACATGTCACTGAACTGCGGTGTGCGGTTGGAAGATTAGTCATATCTTCTAGTGTTGGTTGGTTATTGGTTTTACGACACATCGACCGTTGAGTCATGCAGCGTCGCCAATCTCTCACGCCGATTGGTCGCGGGCGAAGAGTAGCGACAGGTGGGATTCGAACCCACAACCTTTCGATTGTGAAACGAGCAACTTACCCCTAGGCTACTCGTCCCCTATCTTCCAGTGTAAACACTGATTTAAACTGCTTGCTCAGCTCCTCAGCCATCTCACTATCCTCACCCAATATAGTCCCATCTACTTCCAGTGGACCAATTGTGCAGTAAACTTTATTCAGCTTGTAGAAACTAAATAACTTTTTGCTCTCCCCATTACAGTTCCTAGCCAAATCCAATTCTTCTCCCCGCTTTGCTGCTCTGCTTTTTTACTTCACAGTGTCTATCTTTTCGATACGACCGTAGATTTACGATATGTGTAGCTTCCTTAAACACTCTAAATGCAGCTTTCTTAGCCTTAATTGCTTTTATCAAGTCTGGTGTAAGTCATGCTGGCTTTCCTACCTTTCTTTTGCGCCTTTGCTTTTGGGGGACATGTATAATCTGAATTTCCTTCGAGTAAGCTTTGAACTTTTTCCACATTTCACAGGCATTTAAATTGGAAAATTATTCTTCCTACCTGGTGTCACTTAAAGCCGATCTCATGGAGTCAAAGTCTGCTCGGTTGAAATTAAGAACCTTTACCAAATTATTCTTAATGGCTCCTGCTACATGTGCCTTGAATCTAACTATGTTATGGTCACTTCTTCCCAGAGTTTCTCCTACAGTCAAGTCTTGAACTAAGCCACTTAAATCCGAGAAGACATGGTCCAAGAACGAGCCACGCCTGGTAGGTTCAGTTACAAACTGGTGTAAGAACAGGTCCTCTTCAAGGCATTTCCTAAACATTTTGCATGACGGGGAGCCAACACCAACATTATATATATATATATATATATATATATATATATATATATATATATATATATATATATATATATATATATATATATAAAGATATGTATGTATATATATATGTATTATATATATATAATATATATATATATATATATATATATATATATATATATATATATATGCGTATATTTGAGTGCAAAGACGCAGTTCTTGCCAGCGTGACGAGCTTGCTTTGTGCTGTCAGGCAATTCCACCATATGCTTGGGAAGTTAACCATCGGATTGGGTATTAAAATAGCTGAACCGACTCCTTGTTTATCGCTTAAGTTGTCTATGTTTAACTTGAAGTTTGCGTTTAAAGCATGATTTATTTGCATTATTTAGTTCAGTATATTATGTATATGCATTTATTAACCCTATAATTTGCTACTGGCATGCATTTTACTTCTTGTAAGCATATTGAAAGGAAACAAAAAAGGGGAGTATCACGGCAAGAACAAAAACGTTGTGCATTTCGTTTCATGCCAACATTTGGAAGAATATGCACTGTAACTTCAGTGTATCAGGTGCAACAACCACCACTTGGGTACATTCAGCCGGGAATCAGATCCGTCTAGACGCACCCTCTAGATTTATTCAATATATATATATATATATATATATATATATATATATATATATATATATATGCACATCATTAATGCCATGAAAAGTTTATATTATCAGGTACTAGGTGTCTAAGAACGAAATCAACATGTCTGTCATCAGTCGATTTTCCTTTCGACACAATGCCAAATATTCAAATGTGACGCGACATTGACAGAACATGCTACCCAATAACTTCGCTGGTCTGTGGTAATGCAACAGCGTTTTATGCCACGGGGTGCCGCTTGGGACAGAAGGAGTCGTAGTTGTGTGGTTACCACATGTGCGAGTTCCGGCGCAAGCTGTTCCGAGGTGGCTCACCAACATAACACAGGCCCCACGTTGGGCTTGAGGCGGCGGCACCTGCCCCCGCGGCCTCGCACAGGATTAGGGCTGAAGAGAATGCATTTTGTGTTTTTGCTTGTCTAAAAGGGAAAGCATTTTCTCAAGATGAATAGACGCACATAATAATGTATCAGTTCCCTCGTTGACATGTTGATCTGCGTGGCACCAATTTCGAATATTGTCTTTCACTCGACGCTGCCCTTCCATTGGAGCAGAGCATTGCGAGGCTATTTCACGGGCCTCATGATTAGTGCAAATACCATGCATTGGTCCATCTCTCGCCGCGAGTATGCATGTTATCATTAGTCAAGAACGTCTCACGCATAATGGCGGTGCTCTCACTAATCACGATCCCGCCATGGGATTCTTTCACCAGTGCACGATGCTTTTCTTCTTTCAGCACCAATCAGAGAGTGCAACTTCACGGGAAACGGGCACAGGCTGGACGAGGCCATCGAACCCTGTGCTGCTCCCATCCCATCGACACCGAAACCATGACGTGTCCTGAAGACGGTACCGGGCCATTGCACCACGGTGCGAACCCTGTCCGACTTCACATTTAAACACGCTGTCAAATTGGCTGAAATACCAGCACTAAGCCACGTTTCACGCTACCTGGTAGCTGTAATGACGCTGAGAAAGCCGACAGCGAATAACGCATGTGGCCCGGGTAAATGAGGCGAACAAAGCCGCAGCATGCAGTCGGTTGCGCCCATTGTTTTCGACAGAATGGCGAGTTGCCGGGATTAGTTTAACTTGTTTCCCCGAATGGGCAATGTTGAACAAAGTAGGTGTTATTGTGGTGGCTCTAACCACCTTCAGCCCGGGAAAATCGTCACCTATATCGCTATATTGGTGACTGCGGCGATAAGTGGGCTAGGACTTGGGCACTTACAGACGACGGCTGGATATCTGGATATACATATTCTAATATGGAAATTTTATTTTTCTTCAAACCTGTGACATCATAATCTCAATTTGCACTTTCTGGTGAATCTTGAGCACTATATTATGGAGCAGTTCGTTATTGAACCGCCCCAATCCGCCTCCAACGAAGAAAGCTGGGAGGATAGTTTTCCGAAAGGATATATTTATGTAGTCATATATGTATTTACTAACTTATATATTTTAAATACTCTAGTCCATCCATATTGGTGGTGGATATGATTAGTGGAAAATGTTCGAGATGCCAACTATCCAGGAACATCATACTTTTCTAACCCAGGTCATGTCACGTAAATTAAGCAGTACGTTCCATATCATATACAACTAGCTGAAGCGTATGAACTTCATACAGATATGCTATATATATATATATATATATATATATATATATATATATATATATATATAATGGGTTTCCTAAAAAAGAACTTTTTGACTAGGTGCTTCCACTAACCATGATCAATATATACACCGTAGTCACAAATATTAATATGTACAAACTTCATATTTATGGATGAGAATACAGTATCCTCGTCCAAAACTTCAAATTTTGTGGTAACATTGCCTGCTGCCGTTCACGATATCGCAAGTTGTGTTGATTTCTGAGCTTTGTTCAACATTTCATAAAGTGGGTTTAATCATTAAGTATGTACAATGTTAACATCGGAGTGCACAAGAGAATCCAATGCTAGGCATTTGGGTGCACCAGCAACTTTGTTCGGTATATGGTACAGAATCTGACGTATTTTTTGTTTTGATTAATTGAGCCAGGGCTGAGAACCCTGAACTATTTTGTAATCGGCTCAAAAGACCCCTATTTTACCAATGGGCTACACAGTAAATTTACGTTAAAAGGCTGTTCCCCCCCCCCCCCCCAAAAAAAAAACGTGGCGAAAAAAAATTCGCCTACTTCTGATGCATGCCTCACCAGTTAAATCGTATGTGGCAATATGGTCAAGTAATTTGACAGAGTTAATTTGACGTGAACAATCACTTTTTTTTGCACTTGACGGAAGGTGATAACAAATTAGTAGTTTACCTCAGTAATTTAGAGCGATATATCATAATATAACTATGTTGCATTGTTCTTAATATCAGGAGCGCGTCAGACAGTTTGGTGTGCAGTTATGAACTTCTTTAAACCTACTGGCCAATGACGGAAAATAGCCCTTCGTTGCCATACATCTAGTATACAGTATACACAACATATTGCACTGACTTTTAGGACAACACTCAAGTCATCTACGAACATTTTGAGCGATTGTGGAGGCAAGATCTCGCCCTGGCTCACACCATTCACAATAGCCTTGAGTAGCGTGATCCCAATCTTTTTATCTCCTGTTGGTATGCCAAAATATCCGTTTGAAGTTCCCCAGCGGTTTCAAACAGGAGAGTACCTGGTGCATGACAGAATATTCAGTGTGTTACACGTGATGAGATCTCGCGGTTGATACCCGAGTTTTATACTTAATGTCACTGGTTCATAGCCCACGTCAATTCGAGACTCGGTTTCGTTAGTATGGAGAATATTCTCATCCAATCGCCATTTGTGCCAAACGAATATAGAAAAGTGTGTTCAACATAGTGCTCTTCCTTGTCTTGGAGCACAAACGATGCGCGACTTCCCACACTTTGATCATGAGTCAGAGTTACGATAATGTCGACGTGTTGACCTCATTTCGGAAACTCCAGCAGTAGCGCTCGTAAGTGACAACCTTTTCTTGTACCCAATGGCGGGAAGACGGGCGCCACATTCAGCTTGAGTGACCAATTTAACACCACAGCGGCTTCTAAATGGAAGAGGAACTATCCCAGTTCAAGTTGGGTCAGTGGCCCCGGTTGACCCGAGAGAGGTGGATGAGCTATATACAATCAGGTCAGCTGGGTTGTCCTGCCACATTCAGCATTGGCCAAGTCGGAGCAGCAAGTGGCATCAATCGCCGATGATTCACAGTTTTGGCGGCAAACGACCTGTCGTGTTCCCTGGCACGACATCACAGCTCAGTTACCTTATACGACCAGGGGCGTCGCCACCGGGGAGGCAGAGGGGGCAATTGCCCCCCCCCCCCCTGCCGTGAGACTGGGGGGCGCCCCCCCCCTGAAATTTGAGGAGGCCCCCAGGACGAAAAGGAGGCCCCCAGGACGAAAACGAAACCCCCAGGACGAAAAGAAGGCACCTCAGGACGAAAAGGAAGCCCCCCATGACGAAAAGGAGGCCCTCCAGGACTAAAAGGAGGCCCCCAGGACGAAAACGAAACCCCCAGGACGAAAAGCAGGCCCTCAGGACGAAAAAGAGGCCCCCAGGACAAAAAGAAGGTACGTCAGGACGAAAAGGATGCCTTCCAGAACTAAAAGGAGGCCCCCAGGATGGAAAGGAGGCCCTCCAGGACGAAAAGAGGCCCTCCAGGATAAAAAGGAGGCCCCCAAGACGAAAAAGAGATTATACAAATTAGGGGCCTCCAGGAGGAGGCCCCTAATTTGTAAAAAGAAGTCACCTAGGAGATGGTAGGAGGCCCCAGAAATCAAGCGAGTGCCAAATATTGACACAGAGGCCCCAGGACGAAAAGGCCACCAGGACGAAAAGGAGGTCCCCAGGACGAAAATGATGCCCTCTAGGACGAAAAGGAGGCCCTCCAGGACGAAAAGGAGGCCCTCCAGGACGAAAAGGAGGCCCTCCAGGACGAAAAGGAGGCCCTCCAGCCCTCAGTTTCCCATTCCCGAACCATACTAAGGGCCTAAAAACAATAGGAGGCCCTAACACAATGGAAGCCCCTTTTCGGGGAGAGCCCCCTTTCGATCTCGCCCCCTGGAAGAATTTCGTGGCGACGCCACTGTACACGACATGTCAACAAGTGCATGCCATGCGGTAGAAATATATTGGTAGCATTTATCTCATTGCGTCCCGACCTATTTTCAAACCGAAGTGCTCCCAAGTTGTCCCGAGGGGTTGACGTTGACACCGTGTAAAGTACGAACATTAGTCGATTTAGTCGTCGAAATTTATATTTTTGAGTCGATGGGAATTAGATCGTACCGTCGAAGAAGGAGCGGGAGGAGGGTGCGTCGTCCTACGGCCGCGTGAATTTTGTTCTGTTTTAGCTAAGTTATAAGCGCCTTGACACGGCCCGGTTGGTAAACATGTCCTGAGGGCCATTTGGGGTGCTCTTCTGTTGTATCGCTGAGTTTACACTGGTTGTAGACTGTTGGAAAGGTTTCCAATTTTCTGTGTTTCTGGTATTTACTTTTAGTTACATGTTTGTTGTTTGCATTCCACTGATTTTCTCTTCTGTTCTATCTGCATTTGCACTGGCTACATTGTTTATGAATATGCATTTAAGCCAGTAATATGCACTCGGGATTGTGAGTATCCCCTCCCCTCCCCCTCTCCCTCCTACTAAGAGCCACTTTTTCACACAAATTTGGTGCAAACAGCGGTAGGCTTCGGAAGTTCTAAAGTCTTCGGAAGTCCTCTAGCTTGAATAACAAAATAACGTAGCCAGAAGCGACCAAAACAGCCCAAAGTGGCGGATGGAAGGTTGTCAAAGGTTAGGAAAGGTTGTGTATGCACCAGAGGCTTTTTGGTGTTGTAAAACAAACTTTCTGGCCACTGGCAGATCTAGGAAGCGTCAAGGCGACCCTCTGCAGTCCAGTAGTTTTTTTTTAAAACCCAATTTACATAAATTATAGGATTGCTTGCAATTTTAGGCGCATTTTCTTTGAAGCGCGTTACTGTAAGACGATCTTTCCCTCTTCGAAGTGAGTGTCGAGAGAAAGTGGTCCTGGCGAGCCCACCCAACCGTGCTTCAGATATTGCTAGATATCGCCATATACAAAAACTGGGGAATGTCAGGAAGACGCCGTATCCACGGGCGGATCAAAGAATTATCTTGCGGAAGAGCACATTTCCACGAAGGTCATATTTCCGCGCTGAGGCTCCTTCGACGAAATAATTTAACGATCGGGCAGGAGGGGATGGGTGCGCACTCAAACCTCTTCATCTCAAGGGGGTGCCTCTTCCTCTAAAATGGGATATTTCGGCCGACGCATGCGGTGGAGAGGAGGGGATAACGTATTCCAGCTTTCCTAAAACGTTTCCCGGTCGGGGGCGCCACCTTAATATGGATGAGGACACAAGCACCCAATGCCCCACTGTATCCACCGCTAACCCTATCTTCTTGATGTTGAGCAGTTTTCCAGGTGGAGTGGGACCTCATCACAAAAACCCGAGTGTGGTCCGTACCCAGGTACGCCAGCGGCGGGTATGCTCTTCAAGCTGGGAGTGGGAGTGAAGAAGAATGAGAACTACCACCTATCCACAGCCTTTTCATAAAGGTCTTTGTTGGAACATGATTCTGTCGTTCAATAAATAAATGATGGGAAAAACGGATACTTGCTGCGAACATCTCATCAACTATGTTATGTACTTTAACGTTGATGTGGATGTTATGTTATGGAATTAAATTTGTTCCCATAATTTATGATGTCTCATATTTCCATGCCTGCTTCATCTTTCCCTGTCTAATTCTCCATTTCTCCTCAGCGAGCTCTTAGTTACGCCATTATTGAGGTCCAATGTGATGGGGAATAATTGTGGATGCAGGGTCTGTGGTACACACAGCTACACGGGGGGGAGGCCAAAACACATGAAGGCAATGGGCGGGCCCAAATAGATTGGGTGTTGGGGCACACTCCATATGGTTCTATGTTAAAGGTTGAAATTATTGGGGGGATGCAGACATTGAGGGGGCACTTGCCCACCCGAAGGAATATCAAACGGAACCCCTGACGACAAGAGTTGACTGGAAAATACGTTTTCTTCGCAGGTCTGCTGTTATTCGAGCTTGCACAGTCCCCATCGCTGATGAGCGCGAGACTGGCACTAAGATGTTTTTCTTCCCGTTTCTCTTCAACTTCCCCTCTGCATTGCACGAAGAATATCGACCTAAAGCCCCTTCCGTCCCCCTGTTGAAGACTCATGTATGACTCTATCGTTCGTGGCATTCACCTACCTGTGGCATACACATTAATTTCGGGTTGCCGTAAACTTGCAGCCAGTGGCAAACTGTAGCCCGGCAACCGTGCATAAACCGACCACTAGCGAGTCCAAGGAGGACGTGATCTTTTTGCACGTTAAGTGTGTGGGAGGTTCCCATCCAGCCTTTTGGTCTAGCCACCCAGTCGTGCATCTTTCTCCATGTCCCTCTCAATTGTCCTATCATGGCTTATAAATGCGCCATTTTTCATCAGTATAGATGCCCTCTTTACCAGGTTATCCACCCGCTGGTTATTCCTTAAAAAGATGCTTTGAAAAAGGGAGCATTCGGACAATCAGCTCCACCCTCACTGTCCGCACGAAGCAGCCACCCTGAACTACATATTTGGGATTTATCGCAAAACTAGCAACACTGCATGAATATAGCATTGTTTAATACAATCATTGTGACAAAGGAATTCCACATCCGCTGAGTTGTTCATAATCAGCGAGCAGAGAATCGCGTGCATTATTGATCCCCTGGGGCTATGTTTAGCCCCTCCCCAAACTGGTTTGGCCGCGCATAAGCCAGCTGGCCAGTAAGGCTGCCGGCGGCCTGTCGCCCGCCCCGTGCGCGCCGTGTTCCCGAAGCCGTGCACCCCAGACGGCACCAGCGCCACGTGCGTCGCCATCCGGCGCCGGCGCCCGCCACGAATCGCAGACGTTCGACAGCTGCGAGGCGCGGCAAGCCTCGGGCAGGCTGCCAGCAGTCGGTGCCGGTCGCTGACGCGCAGTGGGGTCGCCCACCAATCGCCCACCGGCCGGTCAGCGGCGCGCCGCCGCTAATTTTGATTGGTTATTTTGATATTCCCTTCCTGCACAAGCGGCGCGCCGACGCGCCGGCCGCTGATTGGCCGCTGGCCGGCCGGTCACGTGACGGCCGCCCGGCGTCGGGGAGCGGTTGTTATGCGGAGAGCCGGCCGCCGCCGCCGCCGCCGCCGCGGCGCTAGCGTCGGCCTGACGCCGCGATGGAAACCAGTAGCGTTGGCGTTTGTTGGCGTTTTGCGCACTGCGAGCGTTTCGACAGTCGAATCACGCTAACTACATTGGCTTTAGTGATGTTCAACATTGGAAGGAAGAGATGTTGCCCATGCTTCTCCTTACCCTCCCCACCACCTCCGGGAGGGTGCCCGGGGCCCCTGCGATCAGCGGTGGGCGCACGGGGAGCCGGAGGTGACTGGGCTCGCCCGCGTGGTTCGGACCGGCATCCGGCTGACAAAGAGAGCGCTCGACAAAGACATTTGCGCGCAGGCGCTGTGACAGGGAGCCCGTGTAACAAATCAACTGTCATGATGAAACACAAGTATGGTGAAGCTCGACTTCGTCCTCCACATGTTCAGCCCGCGCCCGTTGCCCACGACTCCGGATGCTGATGTGGTGGTGGCGTTGGCGGGGTCACATCCCAGAAGGTAGTCGTGGGTGTCTGCCTGAACAGAGACGTGGACAGCATTTTTTTTGTCAGACCCAGCCCACTCAGGGTGCCTTTACTGTTCACTGCTTCTTCACTGGAGAGGGGTGCTCCCATGCCGGAGAAGGGGTCCCACGCCGAAAACATCTACCACCACTGAAGGCTGGCACGCCCATCTGGTTGAAGCCGCGAGGCGAAACAAAGAAAGTCGACCATATTTTTTTGTCACCAATTTTCACGCACTCGAATGTTGTGCAGCGGCGGTTTCTATCAGTATAACAGGATACCGCCCTGCGGTGGCACCATCGCGCCGATAGGCCCACGAGGCTGACTAGGAAGGTCCACCACTGTGACAAGTTGTCTTTACCGGTTGATGCAGACGTTCCGTCGTCACAGCAGGATTTCACGACGGCTCGTAATATTTACAATGAGGCCCCATCATTGTAATTTGAGGCCACTACGGTTTTCAAAGATGCCCTGCTCTATAAATTCACCACCCATCCCCACCCCCACCACCACCTTACGCTCTATGAATGAGCGCAATATGGGGGTCTCTGGGGTTTCAAATGGACGGTGAGAAATACCAGAGCAATGTAATGGTCCTGAAGCTCAAGGGGAGATCTCGAGACTGCAATGCAATAAGAAGTCCCTTATGCTTCAACGTTGACTTGTGTGTACACTGAGTGCAGGGGCGTCGCCACCGTGGGGGCAGAGGGGGCAATTGCCCCCCTGCCGTGAGACTGCCCCCCCCCCTGAAATTTGAGGAGGCCCCCAGGACGAAAGGGAGGCCCCTAGGACGAAAGCGAAACCCCCAGGACGAAAGGGAGGCCCCTAGGACGAAAGCGAAACCCCCAGGACGAAATGGAGGCCCTCAGGACGAAAAAGAGCCCCCAGGACGAAAAGGAGGCCCCCATGACGAAAAGGAGGGCTTCCAGGACAAAAAGGAGACCCCCAGGACGAAAACGAAACCCCCAGGACGAAAAGGAGGCCCTCAGGACGAAAAAGAGGCCCCCAGGACAAAAAGAAGGTACGTTAGGACAAAAGGAGGCCCCCAAAACGAAAAGGAGGCCCCCCCCCCAGGACGAAAAGGAGGCCCTCTGGGACTAAAAGGAGGCCCCCAGGACGAAAAGGAGGCCCTCTAGGACAAAAAGAAGGTACGTTAGGACAAAAGGAGGCCCCCAAAACGAAAAGGAGGCCCCCCCCCCAGGACGAAAAGGAGGCCCTCTGGGACTAAAAGGAGGCCCCCAGGACGAAAAGGAGGCCCCCAGGATGGAAAGGAGGCCCTCCAGGACGAAAAGGATGCCCTCTAGGACGAAAAGGAGGCCCTCTAGGACGAAAAGGGGGCCCTCCAGCCCTCAGTTTCCTATTCCCGAACCATACTAAGGGTCTAAAAACAATAGGAGGCCCTAACACAATGGGGGCCCCTTTTCGGGGAGTAGGAGGCCCCCTTTCGATCTCGCCCCCTGGAAGAATTTCGTGGCGACACCACTGACTGAGTGCAACAAGATTGTATTTCATAGGGAGGTGCGGTATACCTAGTGCCCAGAAGCGGCAACTATCAGTACAAAAGCAATCCGCTGGAACTACAAAAAAAGGCTTCAACCAGTGCAACGGGGGGGAGGGGGGCGAGGATGCCCAACCAGTGGTGGATGTCGGATGCTGGCTACGAGGAAACCAGAAGTTTGGTGTCCCTGGATTTTAGTGCCTCATCGTTTTTGTTTTTTTATTGACCGGGGGTGATACGTTTTGAAAATGTCTGGGCTGCATTGGCGGTAGTATCGTTCGTGGGTCTCGTGGCATGAAAGTAGTTCGTAGTCATCAGCCGATGTGAAAGGCACACGGGCTGACGAAGGGACACAAGCCGATAGAAAGAGCCCTGGACTGACGGAGGGGCCTCGGGTCGTTGAAGGGGCTCTCGGGCTGACTGAGAGGGTTCCGGCCTGTAAAAAAGGCCCCTGGGCCAACGGAAGGAGTTCCTGGATCGCCGGAAAGGCCACCAGGCAGGGCCCAGGGAATTTGGAGAGGCCCAAGCAGATACGAAGGGCTCTGGGCTGACGGAGGCGTACTCGGGTCATTGGAAGAGTCCTCGATCTGACGAAGATGGTCACGGCGGGTTAGGAGGGTCCTTGAGTCAACGGCAAGTGCTCTTGGGTGGTGAAGAGGCCCATATCACTCGAGGGTGGCCAAGTATACCAGGGGCCCTCTTGGGTAAGTCCTGTGCACGCCACCATGTAGGGTCGGAAAAATGGACTGTTCCTGGATTTTTGGCACCCAGATAGTTTTCTTCCGAGGATAATTATCCTTTCAGTTTTTCTCATTTCAAGATTTGACAATTAACTGTTCTGTACAAAGTGCCCGAGATTCGCTCGGATGTGCAACATGACAATCTGATGCCATAGGTTTTAGGAAGGATATTCTCCATATTCAATCGACCGACCATTTTCCTCTTCTAGGCAGAGTGGCCCTTCATATCGGCTCTTGCCGAAAGAGACCCTCTCCATCGGCTCAGTGATCATCCCCATCGGCTCAATGACCCTCTGTACTGACAGACCTCTCGTCGTCAGCTGGGGCCATTCTAACGACCCGGGCCCCCTTCGCCGGCCTGGGGGCCCTACACGTTGGTCCGGGGCCATCACCGTCAGCCCCGGCCCTTGGTGTATGTCCGTGGGAACTCTGTCGACTCGGTGGATCTCTTCACTAGCCTGGGACCATCTCCATCAGCCCGGGGGCCCTTTCGTCGGCCCAGGAGCTTTCATGTTAGCCCAGGGCTACTCGTGTCGATGGAATCACGTATGATCGCAAGCATAATTCGATTAAAAGCTGTTTTACTTGGGTATTGATGGTGATTCGTAAAAAACATGTCGTAATAAGAGATAACATGCGCAATCATAGGATCCGCGGTTCATTGAGTACCAAAGTTCATAACGTCCAAAGCGCACAAGGTCCAAGGAACATAATGTCTAAAATGCGAAATAACGCACAGAATGTGTCAGATAGGGTGCGCTGCCAACGTCCAGAGTTCATAACGTCCAACGATCACAGCATCCAAAATTGGCCTCAGTTCATAACACCCAAAGCTCATTCAGTACCAAGTTTATAACGTCCAAATATAGTTCGCAGTTGTCCGCTAGGGGAGCTAGCGAGGCACTGGCGGTGAAATCGTGCGGCTGTGTCTCCGTTTTCTGTCAGCAGGTGGTAGCGGCAAACGTGGCGTGAGGTACACACTATCGTTCCGTCCACCCTTTCCCCTGCTGAAGCCTGCCTTCTCCATCGCACACCCCGGTAGGTCCGGTTTGGCATGTGTGCTAGCTATCGCTGATTACCCACACTCCACCGATAAGCGCACCATGGAAGCGTCTCCGGTTGGTCCGCAGGTTGGCCGCAAAAAGCCCGCGGACTGGCCTTTTTTGCTGGCCGTTCCATCTGCATGAACCGGCCGGGTCCATGCTGCAGAGGACCGGCCACGTAGCCATTGTTACCAGTTTGATATGATGAACACATTTGAACAGCCTCAGCCGAACCTCAAAATTGTTCACGAAGATTATAAGTAGAAGATGATCTAGAACGGAGCCCAGTGGCACACCAATCAGAATTCTTCCATTCAGATATATATCCACTTCATACTACCTTGTGTTCCCTTCCCCTTAACGATGTTTAAATACCCTTAACAATGTTTGAATCCCCTAAACAATGTTTGAATCCCCTTAACAATGTTTGAATCCCCTTAACAATGTTTAAATCCCCTTAACAATGTTTAAATCTAGTCCATATATCCCGTGTTTTTCCAACTTTTCCATATGTCCCATGCTGCTGATGAACGGAGAAGGAGACTCTGTTTCGAAGCCTGCATGTATAGTTCCACAAGGTTAGAAAACAACGAAAACCATGGTGGCAACTGGGCACGAGGAACTGTGCTTTGATAAACACGAATATTGATTAATCGATTTCAAGGGCCGATCCGCTAGACACCGATTATCTATGTATTTCATTAAGTCATGTCTGCGTTCAGACTGTGACGGCTAGGCATAGCCGGATATAGTGAGTGCTTTACTAGGCACGAAATGCGGATGTTTATGGCATAGAAAGACTGAAATGAGAAAGACTACGTCAGATGATTGCTTGGGCAATCATCTGACGTTGGTGAATACATTGGTAGATGTATTGGACTGATATATATGGTGGATTCCTGACCTCGAACAAACCGCAATGGCACATAGCTGTAGACCTGAGGCGGATGTCTCGGGATCTGCATGTCAACATCGCTGCCAGAGGAATTGAGGATCGGAGGGGTAGGCAGGGGGTTCACGACGGAACGTACTTATCGCAACCAACCTGATTGAACTCACAACACAAGCGAAGAGTGAAATGTTTTTTTTTTGCACCAGTATGTCACAATACTTCCATGTGAAGTACACTTAAGCTCTTCTTGAGTGTGCTCTTTAAACCAAACGGAATGAAATTAGCCAAGATCGCCAAATGGAACGGGACATTCCACGACAAATCGACAATTGAAAGGGCCAAAATATCACTCAATTTTTATATTTCGATGAAAACATTTGTGCTGGGTTATCTGATGTGCCGAATCCAGCTGTGTCCTTTTTAGAATGATCAGGTTAACAGCAAAGGAGTTATAGCCTCGGGCATTTTTGAGATGTCACCTCGCAATAGTGTTTTTTTCGAGTCTTTAACTCGCTGAAGAACAATCTGAATTGTGCAAAAGTATATATCTGTGAACTTACAATGACCCACTATATCTTTTGGCTTTTTCATAATTTTGGTTCACGGGATATTTGAAATCGTGACGTGACCTAAGGTCACGTGACCTATTTTACCTTTCGGGACACTCACAATGCGATTTAAAGAAGTCCAGAAATGAAGTTCGATTAAATCTTTCGAAGGGAAAAATTAATAAACAAGAGTTTGCTCTTAAAACTACATATTCATTCAAAGTTAGGCATGCATGGTTGTTTTTGCGCCAGTTTATCGTGACATGTATAAATATGCATTTAGAACGGTATATTGCTGAAATGCAAAGTAGTCAGCGATCGAGGCACGTCATTGGATGCTAATGTCAGTCATCTGATCTTGAATGTTGTGTCGACAAGTGAGACCTGTGTCGATAACTCGTGAGGCCAAGGATTTACAAAATGGCAGAAATGTCCATAGATTTTGGAAGTATGATTTATGAGATATACCTTACCATGAATTACAGGGAGATAGCATAGAAGTAGCATAAGTACACAATGTGATGCAATACAGTAAGGTGTTACAGTACAGTATTATAATGCAATGCAATGTGATGATCTACAGGTCTGCAGATCATCCCAAACGTTGTCAGGATCCCAGTTCAGACTGATAATCTGTGACTGCGATAATATCAATACAAATATGCATCAGTGCGCACACTAACTCGCCTAACTTCGCCAGGCTACCATTAACACTCACCCCGCATCGGTAGACAGTCAATGAACTACTTCGGATATGTGGGTCACTGTTGCGAACTTGTGATGCCCCTGTGTTCCTTTCGGCGTGACAGCTTTCGAGAAGCATTCGGTGAGGTGGGTTGTGACGGTTCATTGCCTCCTGCTTTGATACAACTATGAACTTGATGCCGCAGACTAGCTTGCGCGACAGATACTCAAACGTGTCCTCCGCCGTCAGTACCTGATTGTTAAGTGGACGCTTGTGGCTCTCCTGAGCCGCGGCACGCTTGGCTCTGTCCCCGATCCCGCCTAAGCGCTCTTGCCATGAGATGCGACACAACAAAGATACCACTCTTAGGGTGCCCCAACATCTGTCAGACGGTAACACACATTGATGCAGCTATGCTTATTCGTATACTGTGCAGCACTGCTGTCTCTGAAATACATAATTTTGGAGGTCAGGTACTG